>NW_019291489.1:4443-80293 GCF_000500325.1 Leptinotarsa decemlineata | reverse complement strand
AAAAAGTCAGAAGATTATAATAAAAAAGTATGGCAACTTATAAATCGTGAAACAGGAAGGAAAAAATATAGAAAACGTACTCAAAAAACACTTTACACTTTATTGTGAGATTTTCACTAAACAATTTTACAAAAACGCAACACGTGTTTTGCTGTACAATGGCTTTTTCAAGCGTGTCTTTACTAACTATATTCTACATATTCGGGACAAGAGTTGTTCTAGAATTGGACAAAACTTATATTAGTGTCGAATCTTTATTGGATAATTTGAAAATGAATTTCATCAATTCTATGTTTTTCGTACCAACTACACCTGATGATATCAGAGTACTCACTATGAGACTCAAGAATAAAAATACTGGAGACATATGGAATACCTACATTTATTTTTTTTTAATGGTGAATTTTTCAATGGATCCATTATGTAATATAATAAACAGTTGTCTAGAACAAGGCAATTTTCCGTTGGAATTGAAAATGGCAAAGGTATTACCTGCTTATAAAAAAATAGATCCATCTATAATAAATAATTTTTGATAAATATCCATACTGCCAATATTCTCTAAAATCTTGAAGAAAAAAATGTGTAATGACTTAACATCCTATCTAGATACTCACAGTATACTTGTAGCAGAACAATATCGCTGTAAGAGAGGAGTCTCGACTGCCAATGCCATAACGTCTCTTACCAAATTTATTGGAAGAAAGTTTTAAGAAAAATAAATACTGTCTGGATATCTTCACGTATCTTACATGTGCTTTAGATTCAATCAATCATTCAAACCTCGCAACACACGCCATACAAAACAAACATAATTTCCTCCCACCAGAGAACATAAAACTCATAAAATAAGTCAATAAGGGAAACCGTATGGACATTTGGGATCTGAACGATCGATCTTCACTTGCTACCGCCCAACCCGTGTTAGGAATCACACGTTAAAAGGTAAGACCTCGTTAATCCTTAGCTCGCACAAGTTTCGACTTCTGAGGGTTGTCGTTCGTAGGGGTGCGACAGCTGGTTAACGGAAAAACAGATTTTAAACAGATTTTAAACACTTCCTACACGATTAATGTTCTTTCAACGAAATCAGTCATTTGCAGAATACCTATAAGAAGGTGAATCATTCAAATCATACAAAATTCTCAAAAACAGCTAAAAGTATTCTATCCGAATTATTTACTAACCCAAATACATTATAGGTTATCCATAAAGAAAAACTCATTTGCACATTTAAAAAAAAGCTTCACATGGATAGAACAAAACAATAGCACTATAATTCAAAGGAAATGAAAGAAATATTTACTTACCATACCAATATCAGAGCTGTGACAATGTTGATAAATAGTCCAAGAATTGTGATAGAGTTTGGTGCTAACCAAATTGGCACTTTCAGAACCAACCAACTCCAATAAGGTTGCAGAAATTTATCTAAAATACTAACACTTTGACATAAATATTGATGTTCGCCCAATTTCTTCAACTGAGCGTCAGATAAAAGTTTATTCTTGAATAACTTCATATTGGTAAACTAATGTTCGGATCTTAAAAAATGAACTTGTTCATTGAAGAATCCACTCACAAAAACTAAAGCATTATTGGCAAATACGGCACTTGAATTTAATTTTCATGAAACTTTTTCCAAAAAAAAATTCCTCGTGTCGGCGGTCGTCAGTGTCGTGTATCTCAATTTTTTCAATTCTAAATTCCAGTGACGGCAATGACGTTTGACCGGACGACTGACGTCTATTGTGTTTTGTCTAATGTCGTGCGTCATCCTGTCATGTCATATAAGGTTTGTTCTGGTTCTACGAAATTCAGGACGTCAGGATCATGCGCAGTTGAAATAGAGCGTTCTGGTTTATTGAGGATAATTTCGGACTGATGAATCGTCTGTTCTGATTTCGACTGCGAAATTATACTAAACTGTTTTGAACCGTCCCGAATTGTTCTTGCTCTCGAGGCTGAACTGTTGAGAACTGTTCCCGTTGCTCATGCGCATTCGTGTTGAAATTTGTTTGGGCTATTTGCTAGGATGTTTTTTTATTTATTTGATTTGAATAATTGATTATTGAGGGTAGATAACATTTGAACTGACTATAGAGATACGCTACATAACAAAATGGACATGATTAATAGTATTTTCTTGTCTTCATCTCTTCATATATACGACAGGTGGCACAGTGATCTCCTTAAAAGCGTTCTGATTTAAACAAGTGTCCGAGACTATTTCGGACTATTTGAGATTTTTTGTTTGTACGCACCATGTCTTGCGCAGTTTCCAAACAGTTTCGGAGGTTAGAACCAGAACAAACCTATAAACTGCATTAGGTGTGAAGGTGTGTTTCGTTAGAACTAATTTTATTCCAGACCTGTCATTTCCGACAAAAGTTAATCGCTCTCTTTGATCGATCAGAAATTGTATTTTGTTGGCACCTAGATTGAGTAATTCCCTCCAAAAGTTTTTCTCTATCTCTGCTCCATGTATTTTGATCGAGTAGAGGGAGCGAATAATTTCAGGGGGGAATGACAGATATAGAAAAAGTTTAGCGTAAATAAAACACACCTAGAGATATCGAATAACTTTTGACGGGAATGATGCAATTTGAGTGCCATGAAAACACAACTATTGAGCAGTCATCTTACGTGATTGGCATAGTATTCCATGAATCTTCAAATAAGGTTCTTAATTTTACTAAATACTGATATTTGCTATTCATATTATATCCTTGATTACATTTATATGCAGTGGTATGTATCTTTCAAATGACGTTCTTCTTGTTATTGTTTGTGAATATTCATATGTATTTATTTTATATAGTAATAAGAATAATTAAGGATAATATTAATAAGAAGTAATATTATTTTAATTTTGATTAGTATGTGATATTTAGTGTTTTCTTTGTTACATTGGTTTACATTTGTATGTATGTGTATTTATTTACTTCTATTGGCTTTCTCCTTGTTATTGTTTGTGAATATTCATATATGAATTTTTTATAGTATTCTTTCACTTTTCAACAAGTGAAATAATGATAATGATAATACTAATTAGATAAGCAGAGATGACCACTGACACCTGAGGCCTTTGGTGAGTTGCATCACCACTTACCCGAGCAATTAGTGCAAAACCGGACCGGCAGCCCAGGCGCACCCAGGGCGGAGTACAATATTCTCCCTGCGGTACCGGCCGTGAGTCTACAGGACTGACCACCTGGTAGATCCAACACTTACTTCCTGGTAATCGAGGAATGAGCCCTCTCAATCAACCCGCTTGGAGAGGTCAGAGGCAAGATGGTAGGGCCCATGACGATGATTTGTCTACCGATGACAACCTTGACAATGACAACGAACGCTTTGAGTGGACGCATGAGCTGAGAGACAGCTAAGAGACATGGCGAGAATGTATGCTCCGTGGTGTGAAACACATCCGGAGCATGCCGCATTTTTCGTCCAAAAATCTTAGGGATTACCTATCCTATCTTCGGCGGCAAGGCTATTCATCTCCTTCCCAACCTGCTAATGAAGTGGTAGAAGTTACAGTTTTATCCCGCGTTGGCACTGCTGGAGAAGAGAATCGCATAATGTCACCAATAGAGACAACATCTTTTAATTTATTTTGTTATGATTTTATTCTGTTTGTTTCATTTTGATATTTTTGTCTACAAATAAATATGACTTCTAAAGTTCAGTTTTTTGCATTATTGCAAGCACCTACCTACCTACCTTCAAGAAAATAAATAAAAATACATGATCCAAAATGCCTTAAGGGGCGCCAAAATAATTTTTTGCATACAGGCGCCAGTAGCCCTTACGGGGGCCCTGATTGAGGGGATACATATCAACGATTTTTTTACACAAAATTGACTTGAATATTTCATCAAATTGTTTGCATAGTTAGGCAAAGCAGTTTTTTCATTCAGAAACTATTGAATCACGTATTATTTCCGGAAGGCTTACGTTTAAATGTCAATTGAAATTGATGGACATCTGATAGCTGAAAGTATGAAAATGATAAAGGTAAAAATGAATATAAGTGGCGGTGGCGGAATTTTTCAGTTTTTGCTCCGCCTAAAAAAATGAAGATCCGGAGCTGCCGGCATCCTATAATCACTAGTTTTTTATGTTTTTATAATTGTTCTGTTTATTATTATTAAAATTCACACACAAGTATCACAATTAATGTTCATGAGTTAAACAAGCTTTCCGTTAGTTTACAATCGCATCATAAAAGTGAGGTTGATTGCCAAATTATCATTTTATGGAATTTTCCAAGGTTACTACTTTATAGTTACGCAACACTGTGTCGGGCTCTCCTTTCATTTAGTTCACTTCGCCAGAGACAAGTTGGTTGTCTCTGACTTCGCATAAACTGTTAACCCTGCAACACTGCATAAGCTTTTGATCTAATCTCTCAGATCTAACCTATAAAAGTGCAAATGTCAAAAATGTCAGATGAGTACAATAATTCAACATTCAATTGTGATTGTTGATAGTATGTAGTGTTTATCATTGATTTACCATAGTAGTGAATTCAGAGTTATTTTTCTAATATGCCAGCATGGTGTCTATTATTAAGAACCAGTTACTGAAACATTTATCTAGGTAAAAATGATTTTTTTCTTTATCAGAATAATAAAAATGATTATTATTTATTTCATTTTCAAAAAATATTGTGGTAGGAGACGTTAATAAAAACGTTTATAACGAATTCAGTGATATTTCAAACATTCCTTGTTGATATGAATACCTAATGTCACTGATTATTTTTGAGAAAACTGTTCATTAGCACCTAAACTTTTCAAGGCAGAGAATGTGTCGTCCCACACGTTCACATTCATGTCTTTTCAGTTTAGTACTGTAATGTTGTTTAGAAATATATTGAATTCTGAAGTTTCAATGTACATAAAATTAAAACATGGATTTTTGCACTATTTATTGGCGTGAAGTTATCCACAGATTTCTGGCCACACAAGCTGACGTAGAGGAAAATAAAAATCTGTGGTTGGGATACGAAATTATCAGCACCCGTACTAATATCTGTGGCTGGAAATACCTATTCACTATAGGTTGAACGTGAAATTATTGAGACTATTTGGTGTTTAACTTTTTTATAGAATCTTGACTAGATTGACGCGTCGATAATCGTTTTCTCATCAACAATACAGATTTAGGGAATAAAAAAATTGTAAATATTAGACTTACTTTCCAATAACCCATATAGAAATGATATTAGATGATGTGCGTCCATCAAAATCACACAACTTCTATAGTTTCTTGAGAATATTAACTTGGTGATGACAGTTTTCTTGTCATCTAAACAGATTTCGAAAAAGAAATTGTTGAAACAATCAGACTCACTTTTTAAAACACCTTGTAGAATTGGAACCAGAAGATGTGCGTTCATGAAAATTACANTGTTTAGATGACAAGAAAACTGTCATCACCAAGTTAATCTACTCAAGAAACTATGGAAGTTGTGTGATTTTGATGGACGCACATCATCGGATATCATTTTTATATGGGGTATTGGAAAGTAAGTCTAATATTTCCAATTCTATTTTTCCCTAAATTTGTATTGTTGATGAGAAAACAATAATCAACGTGTCAATCTACTCAAGATTCTATGAAAAAGTTTTAGTCCAAATAGTCCTAATAATTTCACGTTCAACCTATAGTGAATGGTTATTTCCAGCCATAGATATTAGTACGGGTGCTAATAATTTCGAATCCCAACCACAGATTTTTATTTTTGTCAACGTCAGTATGTGTGGCCAGAAATCTATGGATAACTTCACGCCAATGCACTATTTTTGTAAATCAGAAGTTGTGGTTGAGTCATTAGTAGGAATGTAATTGATTTTTCAGTGGCAACATTTATGCCCAAGCATATATAATATATTATATATACTTACTCATAATGTCAATGTCCTGGAGGTGTAAATATCTAGTGATAACTTACAGAAAACATGAATTCTTAAGTCTTCCAACTTAATTTGAAGTAACTTTTAAAAAATATTTATTTATTTAACTAATTAGAAAATTCTCAGGAATCCCAATTTGTACAAATCATAATCTCAACTATAAAATCACTAAAACTATTTTAAAATGGCTAGTATGGGCACTTGATTGATTGGCCTATAAATTTATGTAAAAGAAAGCTAGTTGTGAAAATCAAAAGATGTATTTTTCATACTTCTATCTCTGTCAACTGAGAGATACTGTATGGAAGCCATTTAGGATCATTCCCATTTAATGTTTTTGTTAATGACATCAAAACTTGAATTAGTTATTCTCTGTGAAAAACATTTTTTCGTGGAGGACTCAATACTTCTTACTTACTTCTAATAAACTCAAAAAACTAATAAAAATTAGTTATCTCTGAAATATCAATGTTTGCTGCAGAGTTGAAATTATTCAGAAATATGGAATCCAGAATAGACTGAAAATATTCAGTCCAGAATGGTGTATAGCCATATACAAGGATGTTAATGTATTTTTATTCTTGATCTCTTACTCATTACAACACTGTGTACCATAGCAGGCAAACCATTATAATCAGTTAATTTCATAGGAGATCTCAGTATTGTGGTGGATGTCAAAATGGATTTTCTCCTTGAGTAAGAACAGATCTCCAGTAGAGAAAAGAAAATGTTCAACTTTATATACAGGTCTGCAAAAGGCTTCACCAATATAAATTTTTCAAAAATATTGAACAATGCATTGGTAAGATAAGTTATAGAATATTATAGCTACTCTTGGTCACCAACATATCAAATTTCACAAATATAACACTTTTATCCTTGCAGTTATCACATATACCATTAATGATCTCTGCCGCAGTAGTAGACAAAATGTTTGGTACTTCAGGTTCCATTCGATGACAGCCTACTACCCTAAATTTTTTTCTCTTTAATAACAGAGAATTTCTAAATATTTTGAACTCTGACATATGAATTTCATTTCATATATACATGACTTCAGGATTCCATTTAATTTTTCGAACATTTTAAAATATGGCAATCATCATAATTCAATTTCTACTTAACACAAAAATACTATATTGGTCACTGAAACCAAACATTCAAAAGATTACTCGGATCATAATCACAACTCATCTATACCCCATGGTCGTTCTTTNGGAGAGTCCCGGGTACTGACTATCGGTCTCAGTGGCATGTTAATTTTGTGTATTTTCGGAAGCCCGTAGAGCCTAGGTGGAACAGCTTCTGTTCTTAAAATGGCTTTCTGTGTGGTTTAGGACAGTGAGGAAGATCTTATGATTTTGTTCACGTTTCTTAACTTAGATTGCGTTGGGTCCTGTTGAAGTTTGTGATAATTTGCCATGTCTAGTAGTTCTTCAATTTTGTTGTTATATTCTTCCGTTTTCAGAATCACCGTGGTATTTACTTTGTCTGTTGGAAGTATCGTGATGCTCTTATCAGAGTTCAAGCTCTTTGAGGCTGCAATCTCTCTTTTAGGGATGTTGCATTTAGGAGGTCGTGCCTTGCTCAGGATGTTTGCTGTCACTCATAAAGCAATGACACTGAAAACCTCAGCCGTGAAAGTCTGAACCATTCTGTCAAGTGAAATAAATATTATAATTATTATTATTATATTCACCTATAGTATTTGGGTTAAGGTTTGGACGTGTCTATAAAATGTAAATTTTCTTGAGACAACTAAAAATAAAATGAAATTGAAAACTAAATCCAGCAATTAAAATATACTCACTCTGGAGAGAACCCAGCGATTACTGCCTAGTTGTTTGTTACTATCTTTATTTACTCAAAAGTATTATTTGTGATCTATGTAATAGGGTAAAAATTATACATGTGATATTTCATTTAATGAAAATCATTTATCATTCATTTTTTAGATTTACAAAAAACCTTTCGGCAGATAAAATCAATATAAGCACATTCAAGGGTGAAGGAGAACTTTCCAATTTAGAACTAGATGAAATTGTTTTGACAGATTTACTAGAATTGCCGTGTTGGTTGAGGTTGACTCAAGCTTGGTGCAATAAGGTATATTTTAGAATACCATGGACGAAATTGAAGAGTGTTCCTATATGTTTGGTAAGTTACTAACAGTAATGTTTTCAGAATGAATATTTTAATCAAATGTTTTCTGTCAAGAGACTGCTGAAGATTTTAAGATCAGGTTGGTTGAGGTCTTCGAAGTAAAATGCTGCTCTAGATATTATTATTAAAAATGGGTAACCTTTGTTGGAAATAAAACACAAAAACATACATTATACTTACTAATCCTAATACTAATATTATATTAATATAAAAAATACAAATGTTAAAAATTATAGTAAGAGATAAATAATATCCTGAAGCTGATATAAACTTCAATTTGAATGTTGCTCTAAATGTACTTAATCTGTCTAAGCTATCAGGTAGATGATTTGCTTCCTTCATCACTCTAGAAATTGGGCAAAAATAGCCTTAATATTTTGAATGAAAACAGGCACTAAACAACTAAAAATTTCTTTTGAGTTTTGCTACATCGAAATTTGACTTTTTAGTACTGCTAAACAATCAATTTTATTTGATATCGAACAGTTTCTTACNAGTACTGCTAAACAATCAATTTTATTTGATATCGAACAGTTTCTTACATTTAATGTAAAGTTGGGATTTAAGGGTAATTTCACAAATAAAAGTTCTGAAAGTTTTTTTTATCATTTCCTATTAGAATATGAATTGTTTTTAGATTGGTCGAGACCAAATGAACAGGTCTTTCAAACATTGGTAGGTACATTTTCCACTTAATACACCTATCAGAATTGATGTAATTGTAACTAATTTGAAGAAAATAATAAACATTTTGTCTTTTGAAGGGTACTTGTGGAAGGGTGGGGTTGTAGGAAACGTCCTGACAAATTATCAAAGACATAGTACATTTGTAAAATTTGATTTGTTTACTAACCTACAAAATACATGTTGGAGATTTAGGCTAGGTCAATATGTGATGTGAATGAAGGACAACTTGTTGCCTGACGAGTGAGCACTGATGATGACGAAAGTCGAAAGCACTTTACAATAAGATTTTATAATTATATTACTTCTATAAAAAAAAATTATTCGATTCATTCATTACAGCAAGTGTATTCAGCTTCCCTAATTCATTCAGTACAGGTTTAGACAAGGAAAATCCACCGAAATTGCAATTAAAGTATTATGCACTAAAATCTATCAATATCTGAATAGTATTTATTTAAAATAAAAGGGGTATATATTAGTAGAGGTTAATTTTCGGGAAAGAAAAGTTTTGGTTGTCTACTTCTCCATCTTGATACAAAAAAATGTGGGAATCTTCCAAAGAAATGAAGAAAGCAATCATTTTCAAAAAAGTAACTTTAAACAAAGATATGTATATCATGCAAAGAATTTTCTTATTGATTCGGCCATTACTTGATGAAGATCTATAGTAATTTCAAAAACTACACCTCACGATTTGATCTCCACAAACTTTATTTGAAAAAATATAATCACATGTGTATACACTTGGAAAAGCTACTGTGCTAGCGAAACATGTTGTCATTATATTTTTTCAAATAAAGTTTGTGGAGATCAAATCGTGAGGTGTAGTTTTTGAAATTACTATGGATCATCATNCTAATAGAGAATCATGCAAGGCACTTTTTAATGAGTACGGCGTTTTAACTTTAACATCAGTTTATATTTTTGAACTATGTATGTATGTGTTCAAAAATAAATCAAGATTTACAACAAATCTAAAACTTCACCAACATGATACTAGAACCAAGAACCATTTTCACTTGCCATTAGCTAGATTCAAAGTAACATCATGTGGACCAGAATACATAGGTCCAAAGATATATAATCACCTTCCAGATTATTTAAAAGCCTTGAACAGTTTTTCTCTGTTCAAAAAATCATTAAAAAAATATTTATTAGAAAAATGTTTTTATGCTTTGCAGGAATTCTTTCAATAATGCATAGTCATCTTAGTTGAAGCAATATTCTGTATTATATTGGATATTGTTTGGCATAGCAGTTGTATGTCATCTCGACGGGTTTTCAGGACAAATTGTTGTTCTTCTTTATTAAGTAGACTATTTCTCTTAAACATCGGGGTGACCTTTCCGCATTTTAATAGATTTGGGAAAATGTGATGAATTCACAAAATAAACGACAATTCTTCTATACATCTCAACACTTTTTTCAGTAAAGAACGAGGTGTTTCATCTGGGCCACTTGGTCGTTTATTTTTAATTTATAATAAATTGAAGTTATTCGAAAAAAAGTTCAAGAACCATCCATTTCTTTGAAAAATTACATTTATCAATATTTCATTGTATCAACAATTTTAACAGGAGCTGGTTTAAAACAGTTGTTAAACATTTCGATTATTTGATACTAATATTATCGTGTTCGAAAACTGTTTTCACGGAATTTAAATTTCTGTTTAAATCTGTTTAAAATCTGTTTTTCCGTTAATCAGCTGTCGCCCCCATACGAACGACAACTCTCAGAAGTTGTGAAACTTGTGCGAGCTAAGAACTAACGAGGTCTTACCTTTTAACATGTGATTCCTAATACGGTTGCAGAATCATCCCAGCTTCAACCAGATAAATTCTCTCGTGAAAAATATCTGGTCGAGGCAGGAATCGAACCCACGGTCTTCCGATCGTGAGTCGGGCGCACTACTACCGCGGCCAATTCCACATCTGAATTTCTCTGTAATTTCAGATACTAAATTCCATGTTGCTTCATGTTTACTATTAATGTTGAAAATAAAATTTTGATATCTCGCTTGGCCGCTTCAGTCTGAATTTGTCTGATTTTTTGCATTTAGATATCCATTTTTCTTTTTTGGGAAAGTTTTTGATATAGTTTAGTTGTTTAAGATAGTTGCTGCACTCTCTTATCTCACAATTCACCCATTTTCTTGGATTTGATACACATACTTAATTTCTCAGAGGAAAATTAACGTCAAAATAGTATTTAAATATACTATGAAAATAATTATATGCTGAGTTTACAAACTTGTCTTATTTTCTTTTAAAAGTTCTTGTTTGAAATTATATGAAGATAAATCATCAGAAGACCTTTAAATACATGTTCTTCATTTTGGCTGTGTTAAGTTTATTTCAAATCAGAATTGACCTATGATCAGACTTGATGTTGTCCAAAACTAAATTTTAATCATCACTGACATCAAAATTGATGAATCAACATGGTGTATCTATTGTTTTAACTGGTTTTACTTTATTTTTGTTAATTCTAGTGGGCCATTTGACTTTCAGTTTGAAATTGAATTCACTCAAGATCTTATATAGAATTTCCATGCAAACAGATAAATCTGACGGAGTACGATAGCACACTGTAACGATAGTATATCTTTTATCATTTTTATGACTACTCCACGAACTTCTA
Source organism: Leptinotarsa decemlineata (assembly GCF_000500325.1). Classification (NCBI taxonomy): domain Eukaryota; kingdom Metazoa; phylum Arthropoda; class Insecta; order Coleoptera; family Chrysomelidae; genus Leptinotarsa; species Leptinotarsa decemlineata. Next base: position 68,879 of record NW_019291489.1, on the reverse strand, counting down.
TGTTTTTCAAAACAAAATCCTTTTTGTCAATCATAATTTGATTTACGAAAGAATTAGCTATTTCATATTCATCAATTTTGGTATTAACAATTTTTTTGAGAAAAATTTCAATCAAACAAAAAGTATCCAAATATTCAAAAACAGTTAAACATATAAATAATCGATCAGGTTTCAGATGATTCAGTCCCTGCACTTACAAACAGTAGCACTTTGGGGATTATTAAACACTGAAGTATTGATTTTGTATTGTATTATATTGGTTTCAATCTGGAATAAGTAGACGTTTTGAAATCAATGTAACCCATATGTTCTGTTCACGTCGTAATATTTGTTTCAGCTATGTAGACATTGGAGATTCGTAAACCATTCATATGCAAACCGACATCTTCATAACCCTCTATGCATATATTGATTTCTTCTGCAATGAAGACCTGGAATTTGTGTTCTTGCTTATTTTTCTCAGCACTGTATTATTTTTGATCTTTTTCAACATTCTGCTCGCATATGACTTGTTTTTTTGCTAAACGTAACAAAATAGTTTTGATTCCTTTCTAATTTGAGGTATTAAAAAAATTACTATTGCTTTGAAAACTGGGACTAGGTTTATTTATGTTGACCACTGCAAAATTAATTTCATTGCTTTGGTTCAAATGTAATTATTTTTTCAATAATCTTGTGACGAGATTATCGAAAGTATGTTTTCTTCAATATGTTGACCGATTCTATCAGTACTGTTCATTATTCCTCGTGGATTATATCGAAAATTGCTCACATTGAAAATGCGTCTTAAAAAATATCACTTATTTATTTGACAACTCTGACATTGATTACTCACAGCGTGTAACATAAGTACGTCAAAATATTCAAGTGACGTATTCTTAAGACAATTTTAAGAAAAAATATATATAAATTTGTGTTCGGAAATGCTTCGTTTCAGAAATACAGGATGTTGAAATTGATTTTTTTTATTCGTTTTTCAAAAATAACTTTTGCATTTATTCACACTTTTGTTTTAGAATTTGGATGAAGTATACATCACTCTTGAAACATGTGAAGAACTTCGAGTTTCGTCGACCTCACCCAGACCCAATTATGGAGGAGTACCTAGCAAATATAGCTTCATTCACAAAGTAATTGATGGAATAACTGTTGGAATAAATACGGTGAACATAGTATTCAATAGTCCAGCATTTACTGCATCAGTTCAGGTAACTTAAATAATATTGATATTATTAATAACACTCAACTGTCAAAATTTAGATTAAATTCGAATGACATAAAGAAAAAAGGGAGAGGAACTTTCAATACTGTTTCATATTTGTTATAATCTGCAATTTGGAATGCGACGTTTCGTTCATTGGATGTCATCATCAACTCCTTCTTTTTTTTTTAATACGGACCCTCAGTTTTTTTTCATCGATTTTTGTAGCCATATGATACAGACATAAGGCGGAATCATGATTGAAGTAAACATAATCCAGGTTGGTAGGCTGTGGTCCAATGGAATCCGAAGAACCAAACTTTTCATCTGCTACCGCAGTAGACATCATCAGTACATGCATTGACTACGTGGACGAAGTCATATCTCAATGTCTCAGCAATGACTTACAGGCGAGCTACGTGCTCACTCACTCATTTATAATTTCAAGGGTGATGGGTATGGTGGTGATGCCGATGGTGGTGACATAGTGGCGGCGATGGCGGAGTGTTTATACAAATGCTCACTTCTGATTGGTCCATACTTTTGCTGTAACTTCAACTTTTTTTTTTTCAGTTCAGGATGTAATTTGCCCTTACATATTTTTATTGAAATCCATTTAGGTACCTGCAATGGCAGCTATTCATCAAATAGCAAATTGCGTGGGATGTTAGTGGGCTTCAGCTCACATGCGGTTTTTAATGGTTTAAAACGTATTGGAAAGGTCAATAGAAAAGTGGGCGACCCACGATTTGAACGATCAACACATTTCAAGGTCTGTTTTTTTTGCAACCACAATATTGCATTTTTGGATCGGATCGTCACATGTGATAAGAAGTGGATCTAAAATAACAGGAGACGTTCAGGACATTGGTTGGACACCGATGAGCCACCCAGACACTTCCCAAAGGCAAAAACCCACCGAAAAAAGACCACAGTTACTGTATGATGGTCAGCGGCTGGTGTAAATCACTATAACTTTCTGCAAGGAGGCCAAACCATCACAGCAGAGTCCTGTGATGGTTTGGCCTGGAAATCGAAGAAATGTACCGAATATTGCCTCAGCAGCAATGGTCAACAGAAGAGGTTCGATCCTGCTCCACGACATAGCGCATCCGCACGTTTTACAAATTCCTATAATTAAACGAATTGAGCGTTAGAAGTTCTGCCTCATGTAGAAAGCCAAAACCTTTCTTTATCAAAAAATATCTCTCCTAAAAATATACCTCTTTCGAATTTCACTGAGGTATTACAGTTCAAAAACGAACAAAACTCTTGTAACAACCTAATAATAGTAATCATATATCCATTGTTTGGTCATAAAAAATTGTAAATATATATCGTTGAACAAAATCTTCTATTGAGGCATTACCATTTTGCACCATGATTTTGGTGTAAAAATAATCATTCAATCAATGAAAATTGAAAAAAGAATAAAAATAAATCTGGCCTGGTAACTGGATTATCCGGTAGTTCAACTCTTTTCAAATATATATCTTTAGCACGATTGTGTGTCAGTTCTTTGAGACAAAGCAAATCTTTTCTGCGAGCAGTGTGTGTTCACTGTATGTAGTCTAATGCATTGATCATCAATCAATGAGCCATGTGGTTTTCAAATAGATTAATATGGACTAATAACCCATTTCGATAATGCCAAATATTGAATCAATAATGCAATCTATAAGTTTTCACAATTTCAACATAACATAGAATACGAGAATAAATTTCCATCAAGAATATTTTAAAGCACCACAGGAATATATGAAATAGTGACAAATGAAATTACTACCCTTGAAATAAAAGGTAAGCCCAAAATAAAACGACAAAACTGTTAGGGATGAGAATGTAGTTCTTTAAAAAAATATAGTTTTGAATCTCTTTTCAAAGGTCAAAAATATCTGTTCTCAAAGTAATGGTAGGCGGCGTAGGATATTTGAAGAAAAGCAGGAATCCAACACCAGACTGATCTTCATTATTAGAAATGTGTTGATGAACTTGATGAACTTCTAATCCTTATCACATAACATATAAACTTGATGAGAATTTTTTCAACACTACCTCTCTCCTTGAATTAAAATTCGTGAACCCGTTAAATTTTGAGAGTGCTCATGGTTGCCTATCGTGAGGTACCACTGACGTTCTCACTAGCAATACTTGATGTGAATATACAGAAAAAATGAAAAATAAATTATACAAATTTAATGTAGCATTTTGATTATTACTATCCAAAATTGTCTTCGGATGATGGCTGACCTATTCCTGTTATTCATGATAATTTATAGGTCACTTGTGCACTTTTACTGCTCCTCACTCTCCTCTCCCTTTTATCGACTAACGGTTCAGTGCAATGCAGACTACTTTCCCGCTTGATTAGTGGAAAACACTACTTATAGTTTCTGTATGTTCCTTCGACCACTGTCGCATGATGTTATTATGGGTCAATTTTCTCAGAGTTGCTGAAAGATTAGCTATGCATTTTCCAACAAATTTTACTGTACCCAGAAATCTCATTAGTTCAGATTTATTCTGTGGATCTGGCTTTAACCCTAAGGTGAATTAGATTTGGTTTTTTTTTGGAAAATTTTGTATTTCAATCAAAATAAGTCTGAAGACGGTATCTATGAAAAACATACGTTTAAGAAAATTAATATTTCGAAATGGTATCTCCAAACATTCTTCTCTCCCTACTTACCTACACAGCAGGTTCTGGAAAATACCTGCTAGAAAACATGTGGTCCTGCTGCTGGACGAAAGAGAAACATTGCAAGACTAACCTCTGTGAGGTATTTTGCATGAATGTCTGTCGGATATAATTCAGTGTCCATCGTGGTATTAGCTGGAAAGTAGTTGTTTTCTGGCAGGCATTTACCAGAACCTACTGTGTAGGTACGTTAGGAGATAAGAATTTTTTCAAGATTCCATTTTGAAATATTCATTTTTTTATTAGATATATTTTAAAGTTTTTTCCGAAACTATTTATCATGTTCTTCAGTATCCTGTAATGAACAAATCATTAAAATACATACATACCCATACCTTTAATACTCCTGAAAATTTCTTGATTTTTCGTCTGGGATGCTTCTGAAGTTGAACAAATTCAAAAAGGTAGGAGAAGATACTGATAATGTCTAAAAGATTTTTATGTAGACATATTTCATATCAAAAACAAAAAAAAAATTGCAACTGATCTGCAAGAAATGTCATCATCTGCTAGTATAGGAAGATACTCACATTGTATTGCAGTTAAAGTTGTTTATTGAATATCAGATAGGGATTTTTCTGGGAGGGCTAACGTTATAAACATGTTTTTCATAGAACACTAAGGTTACAAAAAGGGTCAGTAAAATTAATGGATAAAAATTGTCTTGGCAGGGCAGGTTGGAGTATAGTTGTTGGAATATTGTTATTATGAAAGAGTAAAGGCCCCCTCATGCATACCACCTTCTAGGGTACATATGTAAATTGTAATTATATAAATAATAAATTCGACACCAACAATCGAGTTCATACATTCAATCACTATCATTCTAAACGAGATGAAATAAGTACAAAATAGTAATCTTGTTCAATTATTTTGTAAGTAGAAATCATAAATACAAAAAAAGGGGATGAGAGAATCTTCCAANTTTTGAAGGATAACCATTGTCTCAGCTAAACTTGAATGAATCATAACATAATTCTCAATATCATATCTTTCTTTACCTGGAAGATACATAAGTATTCTATTTATGCAAGGCTTACACTGCGACAGGACGGGAATATGTCGGGAAGGGAACATGACGTGAAGTTTCGTTTCTCTTCCTATAGTTTATTATGGAGGTTGCGCACTAAGGCAGGCAACGGACAGGCACATGCCACTCGAAGAGCGTAAACTTCCTGTGCCTGTCCCAGGCCATCCTCCCATCTCTGCTCCGTTCCTCCTCACGGCGTATGTTTGACCTTGGATTTTAGTGCTCTATAAAGACACTGCCTTCAGACGTCAACAATGCCCTGTTTTGTTTGAATAAATTATATTACGATGTAAAAGTTGCAATTACAATATCCTCACTGGATGAGTTATCAGAATCCGAAAGGGGAGTCTTTGTTAACAATACTAGTATCGAGATATTAAATACGAGAGGGGAAATCAGAGGAGGAACCGAGCAGGAAGGAAAGGAAGAAGGTGGGGAAACAGGATGTGGCATCTCGCCCTCCCACAGTGTGCGAAGGAGGCAAAGGACAGACCACAACCTGTTATGTTCTCGTCCTGTTGCAGTGTGCATCTTGCTTTAGAAAGAAGAGTAGTTCAGTCATTTTTTGTTATGGACAATAGAAGGAGCTGTCTGGAATAATTATTAAAGTACAGGTGTACATATCGAATTATAAATCCCTACTTTCAGTTTCATATTATGTAAATTTAATACTCGGAGAGCTGTCGTAACTCTATACGAAGTCCTATATCTTACTTGTTTTACATTACTGCAAATTTTCTGCTAATTTCTACTCGATATATTACATGTTACATATATACGTTACAAGGCTCTACTCTACGTAAAGCCTTTATAATGATAGCATGACCAGCTGTCGAAAGAGTTGGCATATAATTGAATAGGAGTCATAAAGAGAAAATAATTAATTATATTTTGATAAAAGTACAATGACATTATATACTTTTTTTTTGTTATTTCAGATAACAAGAATTTTGGTGGAGTCTAAAACGCCAAAATTTACTCAGTCAGATTTGAGAATGACACGTTTGAAAAACCAAGAGAAGGGCCAACTCTTAATATTCAAAGAATTAGTTTGGCAAAATATGAGAATAGAAGCAAAGTCTACTGTTGATAAGGATTTGACACCTCTGAGGCTTCTGACTAACCAGGCCAGATGTAGAATAGTGATGAAAAAAAGACTTTCAGGTAGCATGATTTATTTCTGAAACAAATATTTGTGGTGGTTCAGAATTTGAAGTTAAATATTTGTAATGCGATATATCATAAAATAAAACCCCTCTAAGCAATAGAAATTTTGTCAAGTTCAGTTGCTGATTATAATTTTCCTAATTTGTTCTGAACTAGTAACTTCTAATTTATACTAGTTTTTGAAAAGTAGTAGGAACTCTTGTAATGAGAGTACAAATAGTCTAAATTAATTCCTAAACCCAACTTGATACATACATATAAAGACACTACCACCACCACAAACTAACCCATACAGACACAACTATCAATAACCATTTTAATCACTCTCATCAACATATGTTAGCAGCTTACCATGTCATTATCCACAGACTCATCAGAATCTCAATCTCCACAGAGAAATTGAATTTTATAAAACACCTTTTAGAGAATAACCACTATTTTAACATGGACTACAACATATTACATATAGAAAATAATGGACAAAAATTAAACCTGCTAGAATCTCTGGAAATCAATTAAACGCAAATATTCAAATTTTCTTTCAAACGATCAACAAGAAGTTATTCATTCACCATTATTCAACTTATTTAACAAGATTTAATCATTTATCTGATAAGTTTTGTCATTACCTACTGTTATATAAAAGACATTGTAGAATAGTTTGATGTAATAATATAATTATTTTCATGAATAGAGTTATACATAACAGAATCAACTTTTTTCAGTAATACTTCAATTGTTTCTGGCTTACAAATTGATTCACAAAGGGCTCTTTGAACGTGTGTTGAATGTGGTTTTCTGGTAACCGAAAACCTTCAGAATTTGAAATTTGTGTGAGCTGAAATGGGATCATTATTCTTGTTCATAGTTTTCATGCCACAGTTAGCTATTTCCAAAACAATTACAGACTTTTTGATTTCGATCACCTTGTCTTTTGAATTGCCCAACACCTGTTGAAGTGAATAAGCAATTTTTATATTCCGTTTTTAAAATATCAGACCCAACCCAACTTCATTCATGCGTACTGACAGTAAATTTCATACAACATTCACTAATTTTATGCTTCCTGAATAATTTATCGACTATTTTTGAAGGATAACCATTGTCTCAGCTAAACTTGAATGAATCATAACATAATTCTCAATATCATATCTTTCTTTACCTGGAAGATACATAAGTATTCTATTTATGCAAGNGTCGGGCACACTACCACCGCCGCGATTATATTTGAGTTCTCTGTCGATTCAATAGATGGCATCTTTGTAAGGGGAGATGTCATCCCCGTTACTTACTCAGGCTTGTTCTTCAAGTACAGTTAAGTCCAGCAATGCATTTGTGGTTCAGCCTAGCACCACTGCTATGGCAGGTCGAAAAAGTGTTGTCTGGTGTCGAATCATAAATGCATTGTGTTTGGGCTCTGTAGAAAATAACGAAACTTATTCTAAATGCACTGATTTCAATATGGCACAAGTAAACAAAATCCAACATTCCACTCCGGATTTGTTAAAAGATGTGCAGTTATGTATATTTCCGTTATTTCAAAAATGCAAGTTTCTTGTACTCTATTTGGTGGCAAAGAAATCTAGGGAGTTAACTTCTATGCATGAGCTACACTTATTTGGAAATTTCCAACATTTTTTTTTATAAAGATGGAGAAGTAGAAAGCCAAAAGCTTTCTTTCTCAAAAATTATTCTCTCAAAAAAAATACCCCTTTCACCATAATCTGAGAAAAAACTATGGTATGAGGTCACATCATTTTCATTGGATACAAACGAAAAAACAATTCCTTTCTTTTTTGCCATTGATAAATCTTTTGCAAATAAAATGTTATGTAAGCCATAGGTTTCGGGTTTTTCTAAATCATATAAATTTAAATACCATATAAATATATACATATAAATACCGTTATTGATTCTGGCCAAGAAAATACAGGTAAATCAAAATCAAAATTTATTTTCCAAAATTTTATTCAATAATTGGGCTCCAATAGTTGCAGCTAGTAATTCTATAGTAATTCCAATGCTCATAGTTTTCATTGGGGATACCCCGCATTTGGATTGTATTAGTTGCACCCCGATTTCATCTGACGTTTTATTCTAATATAAAAAACAATTGTGTATGCTATCTGGCATTTTAGTATATTGAACAGTTGAGAAAAAACTTCTAACCGATTCAAAAACGCCACTTTTCAAATTACAATCTACTTTTTTATCCCAGTCGTTTGAGTTGAAAAAAAATCTGTATTAACATCTTGCGTCACAAAGAAACAGACGAAGAAAATCCTATAGAATCGAAAACTTATGAGCAGCAGATAAAAAAGTATGCCTTGTTATTGAATATGTCTGTATGGCGCCACAATAATCCGAAAATATAAGAAGAGAGCCCAGATTTTTATTCTAATTTTAGTCCTAGAACAAGTATCAAATTTGTGGGACTCACAAAATAAGTAATTTGAGTACTCCCAGCCTTTCAACTTAAATTATGCATAAATCATTGAATTGGTCGATTCTTCAATAAAGTATTATCTACGTAACAATTTACACTCATCACACAATTAATGACTTAGAAATGGTGCATGGATAATTGACTTGATCCGTAAGAAATATATGTTTAATGTCATAAGAAATACATCTTGTCGACAAACATTTTTCTGCAAAAAAAAAATAACTATTAATATTAATAAATTGTTAAGTAAATATATANTGAATGACAGCAGATTTGCATCGCACCATTGTTTAATTTCGCTGAGGTCATTATAGATGCTTTCATATAAATTCTATTGATTTATATTATGCCACAAAAGTGTGGTATCATCTGCAAAAATGCTGAAACTACCAGAAATACGTACAGTAGCCAGGTTATTTACATATAGTAAAAAAAAGTATGGGTCCTAAGATCGATCCTTGGGGTACTCCTGCTTTCACGTTCTTTGTACTTGAGCAACTATTGGTTTTAACAAACTGTCTACGTCCTGTTCCAGCAATTCCATAATGATGTAGCTTCCGCAGCAGTATTCTGTGGTTAATACAATCAAATGCTTTTGACAAGTTATGGACTAATTCTAAATCTCTTTGCAAATTATGACCTATAAAGAAAAAATCCTATATAAATAATACATTCATATCCAACACAAATCAGAACTGCAAAACTTTTCTCAATGCATGTCAACCAAAAATTTGAGAAATAATAATATATTTCAACCCTATGAAAAAAAAACAGTTCTTATGCAAAAGAAGAAAAGACAAATTAACTTTTGAAAATATGTTTGAGCGCCACTGATATTTTTTTACTGTTAGTAACTCCCCCTCATGTAAATCCGAAAGTTTTCAACAAATTTGAACCTCTAAATATTGAAATAAAGATCAAGTGGAAGTAAATAAATCATGAAAATGGAATATAAAAGATAATTTTTTTAAAGAAACAGAAATAGAAAATGGACAAGTAATAATGCAAAGGATTTGAAACTCACGACATCTTGAGATGATAATCGCAGAAAAGGTTAATGGGCAACTTGTGATATTTAATTATACTATGAAAAATTTAACTTTCGCCGTGCATGGTCACATATAACAATGCAAATAATTTTTATTTCTTTTCAGATTGTTTCATTCTTGGTTCCAGATTAGTTATTATATTAGATGAATTATTATGGGTTTTAACCGACTCTCAGCTGAAAGCTGTTCTGCATTTCCTAGAGTCACTTACAGATCTTGTTCAGAAAGCCACACAAATGACAAGAATTGTAAAAGCAGCTAGAAAATTAGAGGTGAGTTCATATTATTACAAATATGATAAAAATTAAACCATTGTCAAAAGGTCTTTTACCACCAGGTCCATACCAAAAATGAAGCTCTTCATTATCTAGAGTGTTTTATTTACATCACATGTATTTAAGAATAGTTGAATATTGTAAAAAAAAATTCAGTAAGTTTTCAGAAGATTTTGATAGCATTTTGTGAAAGAAATAAAAGAATAAACCAATATAACATGGTGCGATATACCATTACATTTTCAATTGTACAGCAACTTGAGTGAAAACTAGGTGAGTGTCAAACAAGCATCTCAAAAAGTCTTTATATCAGAAATTGGTTGTAAGAAACAAAAAATACAAAAGTTATATGAATAACTTCGACTAATTTTGAAGTCTTATGGGTTGAAAGTTGTATATTGCATTTTCATTTGATTAGTAAGCTGGGTCTCAGCAATTATGGTTAGTTGGGAAGCAGACTAAGCATTCTTGTGTATCATTTATTACTATTTAATACAATTGTGAAGGCAGAGATTACATCCTCCATTTTGTTATTATTAGTATCAATCACTTGTCTGATCTCATATTCCTTAGCCATCAACTTATCTTTCTTTCAGTTTATTTATTTCAGCAATCAACTTCTGTACTTTATCAATCAAATCCCACTTCACAAGCAAACACTTGTAAACCGGCATTTTTTATACAGCCTTTTCGAGATTTTTGTGAGACAGACTAAGTACACTTCAAATTCTACAAATTTCAGTAGCACACAGAAATAATCATGTGGAACAGTCACATAAATGTGTTCACTACAATTCTCAACTTGCAACCAAAGAAAACTTATAGAAATATGACAGATGTGGACTATCTCACAAACTTAGAAAATTTCCAGCTTTTTAACTGCGAGAACTGTCACTATATGAATCATTGCAGTTCCATATGCACATATGTAGTGGATACTTGGATTGTGAACTTGAATAAGCAATCACTCAAAATTTATTCATCATCCGAAACCACATCGAATTGCTGGAGATTAAAAACATTTGGAAAAATGTTCTCGGAAAGTTTATTTGACATAAATGCAGTTCTTCATATGAAGCAGTATTCTTGGTACTTTTTGATAAGAAAGCCGATAGTGTTGCATCCTTAGTCGCCGAGAGGACGCTACCAACTTATTTTTTAAATGGAAAGGGGGTGTTGTTATACTTCGTTTGATAAGTCTTTGAATTCTCTATTCAATTCAAGTGAAACCCTTTGTTGTATGTTCATTTCATTTTTTTACTCAACTTAGTTGCTGTTTTTTTTTGTATTTATTATCATTTGTATTAGTTTTCATATTGTTATCCATCTATGTATTTATTAAATTTTGAATGTTATCAATAATTCAGTAGGCCTGTTGTTTATTCACAGATTTAAGGAAAATTGTCTCGAAAGGCAAAGCCATCCTCAATATATTTGTCCATATGGCTGGTTGCTTATATAGCAGAGCAAATGTTTTTTGCACGTATAAAAAACCCCTTATTTCTTCTATATTTCACTCTGGAAAATATTGCTTCCATTTACCAGTGGAAGTTGAAACAGTCAAAACCTCGCTTCACTGCACAATAATTTTTTTAAACCTTTACGGATCTAATCTACTTCCATAAATTGTTATTGATGATTTATACTGGCCATAGTCATGGTATGTAAAAATCATAATTTTGAATAAATTTTCATTATTTGAAATCGTGTTTACATTCAGATTTTCATCAAGATTTGGCAAGTGCGTAATAGCATAGTCAAATTTAATAGTTGTAACCATAAGAAATCAGAGTCATCCATTTGAGAAGACTATAAAATTATTCCACTAGAGCAGGTGAATCCACTAGTTGTATTCACCTTAAAGCCCAGAGAGAAAGTTTTATTGCACTATTTTACTTTTGGTAATTGGATCAGCTGTTCTTTCAAATGTGGTCCCTCAAAGTATATGTTACACAACAGTAGCAACCTAATGAAAGTACCCCAGGAACCGTTCATAATATAAGGAAAAAATTTGTAAACAAAATTTATTTTTATCAGAAGTGAATGGTGAACATCCTCAAAATTTATCAAAATCAACTGAAGTGAGTTTTTGAATAATTTTGAAAATATGATATTTATCTAAGATGGCAAAATCGTAATACAATATAAAAGTATTAATTACTCAAGAAACGACTAAATTGATCTTAAAAAATGAAACAGTGTTGGATATAGAGAATTGAAATACCTCTTAAATAAGGTATAATAAGACCCTACTATTTTATGTCAATATATACTGTTAATGTTCAATAAATATTATATTTCCTTTTATTATTTATTGGTGTCAACTGCATCGACTGCTGTGGTCATTAGCCTCGTGTTGTGGGTGGGCAATGTTCAAGATTGTTTTGAATTTTCAATTATTTTTAAATTTTTGGTTGAAATCTTTGAATAATATAAAATGTTACATTACTTCATTACAAAAACGCAACACGTGTTTCGCTATACAATAGCTTCTTCAGGCGCGTAAAGGTCTGAAGAAGCTATCAGAATGAATCAGAAAAACAATGCAAAAATAGTACTGTATTTTTTCACAATTTCCACCGAAACTAAATCTCTTATTGAAAAAACTAGAATATTGAAGTTGTGGGTAACTCAAGTGGAAACTATTTTTCTACATATTCTGAATATTTTCGAGAAAAATTTTTCTCCACAAAAATTATTTGTTTTTTAGGTAATTTTGTGAAGACTTGCCTTTTTGTACTCCTGAAAAAAAAAATCATTCACAATATTCATTTTAACATTTCATTTTCATGTTGATCTTAAAAAAGCCCTAATCATAATATCAATGTGTTAGAAACCGTTTTTTTTTTCAAAATCAACAGTGGCCTTTTTTTATTGAAACATCTTTCAGTTGGTGTAGAGGAAGTTACATTATCATGGATACATTTTCCGGAAATTGTGAAAATAAAATTTCATTAATTTATATCAATTATTCATTGGAAAATAGATAATCCATAATTCAACCAAAAAAAAATACCACTGGTAATTTTGACGAAACTATTTTCAGCACGTGGATATTTTGAACTGAAGAAGTATTAAAAAGTGATGATAATACAATATTATTAATTTGTTGAAAAAAGGTTAAACTAACTGTTAGTGAGGATGGCCGTGTCGAAAAGAATGTTACATTTAACAATTGAAACATGTTTGTGTGAAGGTTCGAAGACTGTCTAAGTTAAAGAAGAATCTTTTATATTTTTCGGGTACGCAGTCAATAAAGGGATGGTAAAATAAGTGAACTCTTTTTTCTGTTCTAGCTTTCGAGTCTTTATTGGCTCTTCATCAGGAACTGAAAGTGAAGTTAGTAATCCCTTTCACTTGCCGTGATTTGTAAACATAACATTTCCCAAACAACAAACACTCTTGGTAAAAAACAACATGAAAATAAAAACTTTACATTATGTAATGATTGATAGATTATTTGAATTACACTCAGTAATTATTAAATCATAGTCTCCCATGAGGTCGCTTCCTCTGTGACTCCATCATAGTCTCCATGGGAGACTATGATTTAATAATTACTGAGAGTATTTCAAATAATCTAATCAATCATTACATAATATAAAGTTATTATTTTCATGATGTTTTTTACCAAGAGTTTTTGTCGTTTGGGAAATGTTATGTTTACAAATCACGGCAAGTGAAAGGGATCACTAACTTCACTTTCAGTTCCTGATGAAGAGCCAATAAAGATTCAAAAGCTAGAACAGAAAAAAGAGTTCACTTATTTTACCATCCCCTTATTGACTGCATGTTTAGCTATCACAGTAGCTTTTTCGTGAAAAAGCAAAACGTATTCTGGAAAACTTAATTTTCTGTCACCATGCAATCGTATAAAATCATATATGTCAATTCATTTCCAAACCTTTGCTCTTAATTAATTTTCAATACCAATGAAAACCATTGTAGGAGTACCTCAGGATTTGATTCTTGGTTCCCTGTATTTATCATTCTCATTAGCGATATTAATAGAACTTTGGCATTCCTGATCGAATCATTCAAATCGCATGATACATATTTTATTCTAACAAATCATCAATTTGAACAACACATTGATAGTTGTAATAGAGCATCTATTGAATTCAGTGATTACTGTCAAGAAAATTGTCTAACATTAAACGCAACAAAAACGACATATAAGCAGTTTGTATAAAATTCCAGTACTCATATATACATCAACAATAAACCTACCAAAGTAACTGATAGAACGAAATGTCTAGCTTTAAAGTTGGCTCTGAAACTTAGGAGTCTCAGGTTTAGAAGTAACTGAAAAATCAAGTTCGCTTTTTTATGTGATTCAAAATATAAGAGAAAAAATATCATCCCATGTATTGAAAGTCCTATATCATGACTTGATGTAGTCATCTTTTCATTATTGCTTGAAGTCATATCAACAGAATTTTTACAGATCAGAAATGAATATTATGATCCATGTATGAATATCATCAACAGAATGGAGTAAGGCAGTCTTTAAAAATGAAAACATTTTAAGTCTTCCAATGTCTGAAATTGTATAAATGCTTCCACAGAAATTCACAGGTTTTATTTGATATTAGGATTATGACAGTAACTAGAAAACATTTCAGGAAATAATATTTGAATGCCACTCAACCTAAAAATTTCCTCAGATAAATATCCTTTTTTGTAAACTGAAACTTTGTGTCTTTATCATGCTTTTTGTCGTGGTATTGCTAAATAACAAAGTTTCTGTTAAAAAATGAAAATTTATCCATATAATTTTGAGGTCTTGTGGTATTATTATTGATAACACCACACTTTACCAAAAATTCTTCTCATTTACCATGATTAAAATATATAACGCCATCCCAAACACGTTAAAGACCATGAGTAGCTATGCGATCAAATGCACATTGAAAAAACTCGAGGATAGATTCAAAATATAAGTGTTTCTGAATGAAAAATACACGATTTCTTTTAAACAACATATATCCTCTGTACCTACGAAACCTTTTTTATTGTTTTGCCACTTTCTTCCATTATCCATTTATCCATTATAATTATAAATCGTTCTGTTATTACTTCTGCCTTGTTATGAACAATGTAATATTATTATTACTATTATTCACTTTTCAGGTTTTTTAATAATTGATTTTGGTTGCGTGTACTTATAATTTTTCATTACATCTGCATAACTTCTGCGAAAGGCAGGACAAACTGTATCCTCGGACGAAGCTACTGTTACATGAGTGACATATAGCAGGAGAACTAGCCAAAACAAAAACAAAATAGAGAGAGAGTCAGTATTCATAAATTGATTAAGGTTTTCGCGGCCAAGATTTTCAGTGTTACGATCTTCGTTCGGGTTTGAAGGCCGTCGTGGTTTGGAACTGTATTCTAACGTTTCGCCAGCACGAGTGACTGGCTTTTTCAGAGGTGTATTCATCCTGGTGGTGAACCAGCTACTCGTGCTGGCGAAACGTTGGGGTACAGTTCTAAACCACGACGGCCTTCAAACCCGAACAGAGAGACAGTATTGTTACGTTTTTCCTGTGGGTTCGACAATAATTGCCACACTGTACAATCGAACTCAACTTTTTTTCACTATTACACTGTCAATACAACACAAAAATCATAATTGAACTTCAAACTCAAACTCAAATATCCATCGACTTATTAGCCCACTTCGTACCGCACTTTCAACTAGACTCCCTCCTCTGCCTGTTGGTAGTGTTTATATATCCCTATGGATGTCTTTGAAAGCTAATGGGATAATTTTCGAAGCGACGCCACACCTAGCGAACACAAATAGGGTTGAGCGCGATCTTAGCCAAGTCACAATCGATCGGTGATGACCAGCGGCGGCCGGCATTACTTTTCTTCAGGGAATAATTTATAGCACTACCCTACCCCCTTCCTCGAAGTTGTTCACCCCGAACAACATTCCAAGTGGATACATCACGACCTATGTATGGATTCAGTTGCTCTGCATGGAAAACCTTAGGCTTGTTTCTGGGTGACAATTGGATCCTGTACACCAGATCGTTTATCGACTTTGCCATGGTCTCTGCAATTTGGGACACAAACCTTTCCTCGAAGTAGTGTAGCTCGGTAGATCTACACTACTTCACCACATAGAAGGATCGAGAACACGAGTAGAGTTGAGCACGACTTTGGCCAAATTACAGTTCATCGGTGATATTTTGAATTGTGTTCGTCAATTGCCAATACATCGACTGCTATTAATAAATAATAATAATAATAATTCATCTTCAAAAGTTCAAATAGGTACTGACGAGATGTTGAAGACAAGTGTTTTCAACTTGAAACTTCGACAAAGTATGCCTTGAGATTGATGGAATTCCAAATAAGTGAAATATTATATCACTTCTATTTCATATATTACGTTGTGTGGTGTTTCTGTAAATGATATCTATTTGAACTTCATAACGAACATTTGAAGTACAAACTGAATGGGAAAAAGTGTTTTCCATGTGATTCAATGTTCATAAGAAAGTAGTTGATTGGACAGGACTTTTTCTTCCAGTTTGTATCTGATAGAAACTTCTATGCATGATCTACATAACTATTAAAGTGTTTATTTCGGAGTTAGTTGATTCCTTCCTTCGAAAGTTTCATGCATTTTTTTGTTTAAAGATGAAGAAGTAGAAAGTTAAAAATCTTCTTCTCAAAAATTAGTCTCTTCTAAAATGCATTCCTCTTTCAATATAATAATGTTTCATGAAGTGTGTTCGCTTTTTCTGAATAGATCTTTTCTTCATGCCCTTAATTTTAAATTTCGAAAGCATGCTTTTTGCAAATACTTGTTGGGCTCGCAGGATATAAAAAATCAAATGATAATTTTGTTTCCACTTCTTATGCTACTCGAAATAGAAATTTCACCATTCCCGTCGCAAATTCAATTAGAAATTCCTTATACTATTTTGATGGTGAATTATTCAATCACTATTACCATTAGAAATAAGGTCTGAAATCCTTAACAACTCTAATTTAACAAAAAATAATGAAAATTTTGCTATTAGGATTCTTAATCGATGAAATTATTATTATCATATTTCACAAAAGTATTTTAACATTTTTTTTTTTCATATTATGAGCATTTCATTTAATTATTTTTTGAATTTCATTAGTTTGGACTTACATTGTCTTATATATAAAATGATTTGAAATCCCTGAAAGAACTAACAAAAAAGAAGAAGAATTAAAAAAATAGCTGAAAATAACAATTATAACAGCAAAAAAACCTGAAATGAAATAATAGTGAAATAAAATACAAGTAAAAATAGAACAATTGAATAAAAAATAAAAATAAAGAAATAAAAATAGAACAATTGAATAAAAAATAAAAAGTTAAGAGATTCCATGCCAAGTTACTTCACGACGTTTCGATTGTTAGTATCCACAATCGTCTTCGGGTGATGACTGGAGTAATTCCTCCGAGAGATGACTTTTTCCGCTTAACCTGTTCAGTGGGAGATGACCGTTTGGCGGAAGTTGGCAATTTTTCGCTTGATTATGGGTTTCCATATGTTGCGTATCTCTACGCTAGCTTGGCTATGTTGATGGGTCCAAACATGCTCTGCTATTCCTGATTTGCTGGTTTCGGTTTCCCCTCGCTGCGTGTGTATCTTGTGCTCGGCAATGCGAACATTCAATGGCCTCTTAGTTTCACGGATATAGGATTTTCCGCACGCACAGGATATCCGGTAAATGCAATTCTCGGAATCACAGTCCGCGTTTGGTGGCCTGGTTTTTTTCAACCTAATAAGATGCAAATCTTCAGAAGTATATTTTTGTATAATTTGAGTTTCAGGAAGTAACAATGAAATTATGATCCCTATTCTCCCAAGTAATCAATAAGCCATATGCTCAACAATATTTTCTAGCAATAAAAAATTATTTATTAATAATCATCTTTTTCAGGTGGGCGCTCATCTCATCCCAATTTGCAGGATGGTGGTGCATTACAAGTAACTCTGAAACAACTTCAAATTGATTACTATCCCTATCATTTAGCAAAAGGTAAAAAAGATGTGGTGTGTTTAATGGTTTCATTAGGTTTTTCATGTTGTAGGGAACCGAAAACATTGGCCAAAGTATAATGTCAGCTCTGTACCACATCCTTCGTGGCAAGATCAATCTTTCAATTACTTCAGAAACAAACTAATGGATATAATAGATGAGAATAACTCACAGCATAGCCCGCTCAAAAGACCACTGAAGGTAACTAAAAAAATATATGAATCGAAATTATTGTCAATTAGACGGCAATGTGGTTGAGCCGACTTCAGATGAATTTGCATGTTTTATCATGAGTCTCATATTGGAAGGTAGGGTCTTCGTGTTACCAAAGGTCACTATAATTTCTGGGAGTTTTTTGTAGGGAGAAAATTTTGCAGTTTGAAATGAGGTGCTCATATGCAGTTTTATTTAATAGCCCTATCACACTTACCTGTGAATTCGATGCTCTGGGATATTTTCCTAATGACAAAAAAATGTTCATATAAGCAACCTTACCCAATATAAGTAAAATCTTTGAGAAAAGCATACATAATTGTCGCATTGCTTTTCTAGAAGTACGACAAGAGCAAGGTATCATGAGTTATACACAATAATTAATAGTCAAAGAAACACACTTTTATGATTAGTTCAGACTGACAATCATCAAATAGTATTTCACAAACTCAAAACCTATAGAATTAGAGAAGTATCCAATTTTACCTGTTAGCATTTATACAACCACAAACAGAAAGTTGTAAAAAATACTGTATTCAGAGTAAACTCACCAAATCTGATGCACAAACTTTTTCATAACGGTGTTACACAAGATTTAGGAGCCGTTGCTTTACATACACTAGACAAATGAGTTACCAAGTATGAATAACTTCAACACTTTTCAGTTTGCTGATGATACAACTATAATTTTTGACGTATCAAACTGTAATGGATTGAAGCAAAATTTTCAATGAACTGAATGGACTAGAATTCTTTTTTTAAAAAATTATCTGAAATTGAACATTAACAAGGTTTAATTAAATTCATTCAGGCTACATAACATAGACACACTGTGACAGATGACATATCAGCACTTTCATCATCTAAGAGTAATCACTTGTTCGATTGATGACCTTTGTTGGGAAAGAAAGTTTTTGGCTTTCTACTAAAATAAAACCCTTTCAATTCAAATGACCTTTGTATTTTGTAGAAATTCATATTGAATATAAGATAAAGTAAATAACTTTTGTTTTTATTTGTTATGACCAGTTTCGGTTTGTTAAACCATTTTCAAGTAAAATATAGCATGAAGAAAATAACTTTAAACTTTAGTCTGATTTCTAATGTCTAAAAACTCAATAAATATCAGACAAAAGTTATTTTCTTTATCCTATATTTAAGAGTAATCAATTTTTGACACTTGAGATCGATTTCAGATTGAAAAATACACTTGAATACATTGGCACAGAACTTCTCGAAACATTGTTGTCTTTGAGGGTTATTGCATAAACTCTTCATAGTCGATAAACAGGTTGTTTTTTAAGCGATACATTATTAGGGTCTGGAAAATCTTCAAAGTTAGAAGTCGGTTATATATTTTGAATTACCTTCACCTGCAACTAAAACATCAACTGTGAAAATAAACATGATTATAATGAGTTCTACAGCAATTCACTACCTTGTTGCAAATACAAAAGATGATTTCAGTGTATACCTACATGATACTCTATTAGCTAAACACATTTCTTTTAATTGATATTTCATGTATCACCAATTGATTTTTAGGACATAACTACAAATTTTGATAGTAAATTTAGTGACGAGAACTTACAAGAACTCAGGACACGACTAGCTGATACTGACTGGGTTTTATGAGAACATTCACAACAAATAATGCATTTGAAGCATTTATGAAAAAATTAACATGGTTTTATGTCCTGCAGTAGGTGTGAGTAATGTAAAACATGTAAACGAGCAAATCGCAAAAAATTGAGTGATTGGTGAACTTGAGGATAAAAACAGAAAGCTGAAAAAGTTTTACAGGAAAAAATGATGAATGGAAACGTAACTGAAGTCATGCCTTTGGGACTTTGCGGGACTCAAGTTATAGCTATTTTACTTTTTACAAATTCTTCACCTACTTAAAACAATCTTTTTGCCATTTCTATTGACTGCAGTTTATCCACTGGAAAGACCTTGAGTAGGAAAGTGAGATAACCTGTCTCCTTAGGAAGATGTCATCTTTGGGATCGACAAGAAACTTGAACCACCCTGAATTGTTAAAGATGATGGCATGGTTATTTCTGTTAGGGGAGGAAGAGTTCAAGAGTTGCAACTATAACCCGGCCATTACCACTGATGAAATATATTATGGCAGATTGAAACAGTGTTGTCTGCTGTACGAAATTAAATGCCACACTTTCGGACTTTTTTATCATCTAGTTGTCTGCTTGCATTGAAAGTTGCAGAAATAGACAGAAAACAAATCTCATTGAGAGGTCGATGTCATAGATTGACTTTGGAACTAATCACCTTTGGGAGCCTCGTTTTACAAGACTGATATTCAGGGTTCAAGTCTTCTGTTAATCTCAGAGTCATCGTCCTTTCCATATATTGTGTATCATCTTATTGAAACTCATAATTTTATCGTTTCTGAGAACATTATTCAAGTCAGATATTAATTCGTATTGTTTCTAATATAGGAATATGGAATTAGGGCAACTGAAAATACGAAACAAAATGAAAGTGGACGTCAAAAGGAAAACAAGATGAAAATGATGATGCAGTTGTCAAAGATAATGACCACTTGTGCTGTTGTGAGGATGAATGATTTTATTGTATACAAAGTAACAACTTCCAATAACAAACAAGGATTGAAAGAGTTGCTTTTTGGTAAGGTCACGATATTTTTATCACAGTACTTTGATGCAAGGAATCCACATATATGAATAAACTTTCAAAGGCTCATTTTAACTGATTTATAGAATATCAGAAATTAATTCCACTCCGATGAGGTTGACAACTGATAAACTAGTTTTGAAGTATAGATAATTCTCTTTTGTTTGTGATGTTAATGAACTTCAATGAACTCGACTCATTGATTCGGCCGTTATTTGATGAAGATCCATAGTAATTTCAAAAACTACACCTTACGATTTGATCTTCACAAACTTCATTTTGAAAAATATATTACAACATGTTTCGCTAGCACAGTAGCTTTTTTTAAATCACTTGAAAAAGCTGCTGTGCTAGCGAAACATATTGTGATATATTTTTCAAAATAAAGTTTGTGAAGATCAAATCGTGAGGTGTAGTTTTTGAAAAAAAAGCACATTTTTCTATTTATGCATATGATAATAATGATAATTTCAGACAAAACAAAATATTAAGATACGATATATGTTTGTGGAGTGATTTCTAATATGACCTGTAACTGTAGTATCTCTTTATGCTTATGACATGTATCTTTATGTAATTTGCTAACAGAACAAAGTTTATTCATAACAAAAAATGTCATCATGGTAATACCAGACAATGTGAAAATTTCTGTATACCATTCTCCCAATAAAAGTGAAAAATGACTCTCCATAATGTTTAGGACTAATATCTTTCAATGAACTTCAAAGCATGACCAATTCAATGAACTTCAAAGAATGCCCATGGATGATTTTTGTCTTGAAAATATGGTTTTAATTTAAATTGAAAGGGGTATATTGTTATTTCAACGACTTTGGTTATACAACATTTTAGGTTTTGTCACTGAATATTTCATTATTTACAGTGAGCACACTTAATTCACCATCTGATCTGATTGTCATCTTGTGATGTAAGAATCATATTCGTACTAATTTTTTTTTCTCCCACACACCAGAACTATTAATGCATGCTCCACAAAATAAATTGGTGTCATCAGGAGATATCCAAACTAATTCCTAAACACTAACTAAGCCTATTTACATCAATAGACTGAACCCTCACTCTCATTTCCTTTGCTGTTTGGAAGCCTATACTAGTTTGTTTGTACAAGTTCTTTGTTGGATATTTGACATATTCTTTTGCACTTTGTTTTGGCTGTATACAAATTTCTTGCCTATTGTAATCTAATGCCTCACATTCGTAATAGACATGAAGATCTGCTCTATCCCTTTTTTACATTATCTGCAGCTAAGTTACAGTGATATTTTGTTCCCTCCACTGAGCAGGCTTGTAGTTATTCTGAACAGATCTTACTCCGTTGAAGCAGTTCTTTGGTTATTTGCTCAGACGGTTTGTAATTCGTGTCAGGAACACACATCAGATTTTTTGTTTCCTATGATTCCCGAGTGTCTTGGCAACCAGATGTTTGGTTTGTGACCACCAAATCTTCAGTTATTACATTGTTTTTAGGTTCATTAACCTGAGTGCAGGCTGATAAGATAAGAAAGAATTCAATGGTTCTCAAATTGTTGTTCTTTGCACATTACAGGGTTTCATACCATCATCATGAAAGAAGAATATTGACTTGACTGAATGGGTAGCTGTAAAGTACCCATACAGTATGTTTCAGCTGTCATATCAAAAGTGAACATGTATGATGTTAAGCGTGTTCTCATTTCATTATTTAATTTTTGTCCTGAAGCAAAGTGATTTATTGGTTTTATAAGCATATGATTATGCTGCTTTTTTCGTGACATGACATGAAGCCATTTCTATTGATGTACCTGCCCTATATTGATATCCATGCAATGGTTTCTTGTAAAGTGAAGTAGTGAAGTAGTTTTTCTAATGTTTCAAGCGTGACTGAACTGATGGTGTGAATGGTGCTTCATTCTATCGTCGTTTTCTAACATGTGATTTGATGGACTCTAGACTTTTCTGGCCTACGAAGTTGAATATACACTGGATGCTCTTTAAAACGAGTGTTCGTTTATTCTGACCAACATATATTTTTGTTGTAGCTTATTTCATAAATCTTCAACTGCTGTTTCCATCTTATTTTTCAACACTTGTTATGAAGACAGTTTTGAAAGTTTTTTTAAATTTCGAAAATTCCAATTAAGTGTGATATATCAATAGAGTTGTCACCAAAAAGACTAGCTAACCAAGAATTCTTTTTTTTGGGTCTATATAAAAAATTAAATTGGTGATGGTTTCTCGGAGACGAAACGTCTGATTGAACATCTGTAAACACCATATTATACAATTCGAAAAGTGGCACTGAGAATGTCAGAAAAAATTAAAACAAAATTGGAGAATTTCGATTCTTTTGAATAACTCCGAAAATGATCAGAATTTCGTGAATTTTGAAATGTAATTCAAAAACGTTCTTAAATGGTTAACTTTTTTTTAATTCAATCGACAGTTTTCAATTTTCCCATGTCGGTCTTCCTTATCTTGGACATACAGTATCTCTAAGGGAACTTGCAGGAATATTTGAGTGTCAAAGTGAGAAAACCATGTTTTTATCAACCAATAGTATTTTGGATAACTGTCAATTCACAATTTCTTTTCGAATAACTGACATTGTTAAAAACGAATCTGCTACAGCAGTTGTTATTTCTATAAAGTGTTTGTATCAATATTTGTTGTTTCCTTTCTTTAAAATATTCTTATGCTTTATCTTGTAATAATAAAATAAGAGAAAATAGTTAATCTCTCTAAAACATACCTTATATAAAGTTTGACGATGTTAATTTTGAATATTGTGTTTATGATACATTTAAAAAAAATCTGATAATTTGAAATAAAGCACTGCCCAAAAAATTCCACCATATAGTTTCAAGTTCAGAAATTCATATAGCAAGGTACCCTTGCCACAATTCCGTTGATTGATTTTAATATAGCAAATACAATAAAAATTGTCAAAATCAATTAATGAACAATGGAAAATTTACAAAAATATATTCTAATCAGTAGTGTCCGACCGAAACTGGTTTTTACGACCGAAACCGAATTTTGGCAACGGTCTCAGTTTCAGCCGAAACCGAAACTTCCATAAAAGGGATTATGTTCTGAGGAAAAAATTAAGAAAACTTTATTACAATCAGTCAGTCTTCATTTTTTTAATTTTAAATCACAACGTTATGCAGTGTTTGACACTTTTACTTATTGATAATCAACAAATCAACATAAAAACCCCTTATTTAAGAAAAAATATTAATTGCACCTCAAAAGTACTTAAAATGGGTGATATGTTTATTTGAGTAGGTGTAGATTCTTCTTTTGAATATTATTAATGGTTTTTCAAAAATATTGAATATAAAATTACTTATTTAAGTTGTTACCTAACATCACAATAGGTATTTAATATTTATGTAATAAACAATGTAAATCACAAAGTAAGTCACGACATATGATTAAGCACGTGGACGCGGCAAAATGTCTTCGTCGCTTGTATGAAATTCAACGTGCCGAACATGACCGATCATAGCGCGAGAACTCCCGAATACGGTTTCGGTCGTAGTTTCGGCAGGTTTGCCGCCGAAACTGAAACTCGTTTTTTTTGCCGAAACTCGACCGAAACCGAACTTTCGGTCGGACACTACAAATCAGATTGCCAATGTTCAAATGGGAATTTTTGAAAAGGGTATCACAGTATTTGAAAAATAAATCTAAAGAAATGAACTTTAAATGATCAAGCCAGTCTCGGATATACCTACACAGTAGGTTGAATGGACGTACGCCTATCAGAAAACAACTACTCCACTGGCTAATACCATGAACGGCGTTGGATTATATCCGATAGAAGTAGTTGTTTTCTGATAGGCGTCAGTCCATTCAACCTACTGTGTAGGTATATCCGAGAGTGGCTTGAACATTTGAAGTTCATTTCTTTAGATTTGTTTACTGCCTGTCTTCAAGCATAGCCCACTGACCAATAAGAAAATTAATCTAAAACAAGCTCTGCTCACACACATTAGAACTGAAACAATCTTGCCACACTTTTCACAACCGAGTTGGCCTCATCAAAAAATAAACGATATTGAGTAATTGCAATTTGTTTATTATTTATGTTTAAAAATCTGTTCAAAATCTGGTTTTTCCGTTAACCTTCTGTCGCACCCCTACGAACGACAACCCTCAGAAATTGAAACTGCGAGCTAAGGACTAACGAGGTCATACCTTCCTAACACGGGTTGGACGATAGCAAGTGAAAATCGATCGTTCAGCTTGGGGCTTGAACCACTGACCAACACGGCGGTCGATTTGGGTGAATGAGCCAAGCACCCACGTCGAACCGACTGGCTACCAACCGGTCCACACTTAAGTGGATTTATTGGTGTTATTTTTTCAACCCTTCAATAAATAAGAGTAAAAGTGAATCTTACTGAAACTGAAAAATTCAAAACTTAATGATTAGCTGGAGAAGTAGAAGTCAATAGCACCAGTTACCAATATCATGATCAGCGGTAAATCAAATTGAAAATTAATAATATTACCACGTTAGACATGAAGAAGGGACATAAAACACTTTCATCCACTTCAGTTTCTAGATATAAGACATCATAAGCACAACTTTCATCCATAAAAAGTACACTTTGTACAAGAATTATCAGATGATAATTTTTAGTGATTTGGTAGGACAATGATGGCACTCTCCATCACAAATCCTTAATTGTTTTATCATAAACTAGTTGTTGCTCGGGACTTCATTCATGAGAACTTTAATTTTTGGATTCTCCCAGATTTTCCAACATCAAATATTGCCATGTATTTGATTTGTATCTTTGATTTATAAGAAAATCGTATTAAAGACTATAAATATAAATTGATGGATGTAGCTGTTAGTACGTGGTAGAAAATCATAATGAAAAGAGAAATGAAAATTTCTATGTTTTTTGAAAATGTCCGTATTGGACGAAACTGCAGTAACGTTAGTTACAAATAAAAGTGGTAAAAAACATAGAAATTTTCATTTTTCTTTTCACTGTACATATAGTTAACCAAATGAACTAAATGGTATTTTGATTGGTATTTTTTCCAACAAATGTTTACATGAACTTTTAAGAAAAAAAAATTGGTCAAGAACTCTACTCAGTTGTGGAATCTTAGCTGATTCTTGATGAAAATTCATCATGAACTATTTGATGAAATTTTCACAGAATCACAAGTTTCACTATACAATATTGTAGTAGTTGTGTAGTATAACAATAAAGCATGTGTTGCAGTTCTGTAAAATGTTTGCTGAACAAAGTGTCTCACTAAGTCTTGTTGATTTCAACTGAGTCATCTCATAAATAGCAGACAAAATTCAACAAACCCTTGTCATCGAAAAAGAGCTTGTCGTCATTAATACATAACAGCTTGAAATTTTCATATTTAAATATTATCTTCCAAATTTCTGTTGTTTCCGTACAGAAAAATGTTTTTGTTGCAGTCAACCAAAAAAATCTACCAATTGAGGGTTCCCAGGGGGTATTTTGCCCTTTGAATAGTTATAGTTGGGTTTTCCAGCCTTTAAGGATGAACGGATGGGTGAAATATTTTTGTCAATGATTTCAAATAAATATTCGTTACTTTTTGGAAGCACTCTATTTACAAATAAATATTTTTTATTTACTCAAAAAGATTTTTTCATCAATCAACTTTGTATTTTCAGGTGAAAGGGGTCGAACAGGTCTTCCAAAAAACACGAATATCATTCATGCAGAGTTTATCTACTACTACTATACCACATCTTTTCCCTTCCCACGTAAGTAATATTTTACAGTAATCACATATTAATCTAACATTTATATTTCTGTTATTTATATACAAAAATTGTTATGAATCCAGATCTCTGTATGATTTGTTATTATAAATAGGTTGAAACTGATTGATTTTAATCATTTTCAAACAGCTTTCTGAGTGGTCAATTAATTCAAACAATTCATATTAACAGTTTTTTTTACATATTATACTTATGTTATTACTGCTAATACTACTTCGGCTGCTATTTAAGGATTATTCTAAAAATACTAGAAAAGTGGCTATAGCTGTAGGCGGGTCCAACACTTTAATAGCATAGCAAAAAATTCTATGTTGTCGTATCTAAAAATCCTTTGTGGTCCAAATAATGGCTTCTAGAAGGTATACAAAATTAGTGAAATTACCTCGCTATATTTGGAGGGAACTATCACCAAATTCAGTACCTGCTTATATCCACTGGCATATGCAATATCTTTTCAACAAAATTCAAAACTGTATTGAGATATTGAAAACTTCATAATAATCGAACACTGGCGACCTTATGTCGAACTGATAGTACACGAGCTTGGTCAAATTTCAATATTGGTACAGATCTGATGGAACAGCACATTTCACTCAACATCATTACTGCAACAGCTACAATATACCGGTTACTGAAATACGTAAATACTTTTTTTGGGAAAGAAAGTTTTTGGCTTTCTACTACTCCATCTGATACAAAAAAATGGATGATAGAATCTTCCAAAGAAAGAATTTTTTCTTTCGTGTAATTCAATGTTTATATGAAAGTAGCTGTTTCAGGAGGACTTTCTTTCAGTTTGTGTCTGAAAGTTACTTCTTTGCATGATCTACACATCCATGTATAGAGTTACTTATTTTCAAATTGATTAATCCTTCCTTTCTTTGGAAGATTCTATCATCCATTTTTTTGTATCAGATGGAGTAGTAGAAAGCCAAAAACTTTCTTTCCCAAAAAATTAATCACTCCTAAAAATATAACCATTTCAAATCAAACGTAAATACTGTTATTACTTTTCCATCACCTGTTTTAAAGCCATACATTTACAGAAATTATTGGGAATTTTAATCTAAATAATCATCCTGGAAACAAATCCTTGACTCACATTTTTTATTTCTAGACACGTTTTGCTAACACTATAGTTTCACTACGGTGTTAGCGAAAAAATGTTTGTGAAAATTGTTTAATTATTATCATGGATAACGCTTTCTCGAAGACGAGTGACTTCACATTATTGCTAAAAAGTATTATAAATGAGACATTTTATGTAAGTTTTATTCAACTTTGATATCCATTCTTGTTTGTAAGTTGTGACGCCAAATTCAATACATCAAAATTTCAACCTCAATACCTCAATGTATCAATGGTTGTTGAACCATAAGTACCAAACTTCGAAACTAGTAGAAATCGAAAAATATGTTTAGTCCGAATAAATTTCTAGGTGCCGAAATATTTTGAAGGTATCCACATTTTGAATTTTGAAGAATATCTTCAAAATTCGAAACATAAAATAGATAAAGATAATTTAAACATCCTACACACATGCGAAAAAGGGAAAATGATGAATCTGTTGGAATCTATGGAAATAAACAGGTCAAAGAAAAATCCCAATTCTATTGTCCTCAACGAACAACTTGATTTAAATAATAGTCCTCTCCTGAACCTATAATCCAGATCCCAAAACCTACATTATATTGAAAGCTTTGTTATGTTCATGGATTTTGCAGGTATATGAAACGCAGGTACCGGGTATCAGGTATATCAAATCATTTATGATAGAATAAGCAACATAGGTATAAATTACTCAGATTTAAATGTAATCAGTTAGTTTTGAAAATGGTGTAATAGCCGAAACCGGTCAACAATAAAAGAAATATAGTGGAAAATAGACAAAAGTGTGTTTTTTTAGTGTATTCTCAGTGAACATGAATTTCCACATAATAAACAAGTCGTCAATCGAAGAAGATTCTCTCAGATGCCTTGAGAATATATCTCAAGGCATCTCGAGCTAGAGTTCAAACAAAACCAGGTCTCTTTCAGAGGTGGTGTGTTTCAGGGCTTTTCCCTCAGCCCTCTCATTTCCAGAACCTCACTATTGTCATTATCTGTTGTCTAAGGAAAACTCATGGGTATTGAGTGGGCCAAATTGGACACATTTTAAGAGAAACAACGGTTTTCAAACTAGATAGATGAAAACTGATGACTGTGTCTGACAGTCGAATTTTATGACAAAAATGGTGAAAACCGCATATCGATATTTATCATTGTTTCTGACTTAAGTACCTATGTTTTTCGAAAATGTGCATTTTCAAAAAGTTGCTGTAACATTTTTCCTGTCAAAAATTTCTGTTTCTATGAAAATATTTCCAAAACACTTCTTTACGTAGTATTCAATGGTGTAAAAAACAAATTTTTTCAAATGGAGATATCCATAGTTATTGATGGAAAACTATTTTTTTTTAACTGACACCTTGTATATTCCTGCATATTTCAGTAGAGCTTAGAGCTTACCAAATGTAGCACATTTTGTGTTTTGCTAAAGTCATCTTTGAAATACAGAGCTTTAAGTTTTTTTCATATAGACTTTGAAATGCACATTGTGATCAAGTAGGCTTTGAACGATGTGGCGAAGAAAAAACAGAATGCCAATCTTTACTGGTAGCTGTCAAATTTTGATTTTCAAACACATTCGCAATGAAGTATGATAATTATGAAAAGTGGGATATGATAGTCTGTATTATACAAACCAGGTAAAATGCAGAAGCAGCAAGCCATTTGTATTACGAGAGGTATCCAGAGAGAAGACACCCTTTTAGAGACATTTTCTCAAGATTGCGACACAATCTAATCGATGGTGGTCAATTTGAAAAGAAAAGGCCAAAATTATTTGAATCAAATAGGGACAAGGATTTAGAAAAAATAGTTGTTTAATGAGCTGTTGAAAGTAATCCCAAAATAACAACGTGAAATTTTAAAATATCAACAGGCCTATCAAGAACTAACGTTATGGGGATTTTGGAAAAAAAAATCCAAGCCAAACAGGACCAGAAGAGTTCATCAACTTAGATCAGGAGATTTTGAACGCCGCATGACTTTTTGTCAGTGGTTCCTGAAAAGTTGTAACTATGTGCCTGATTTTTCGTTAAATTGTATTTGGACAGGAAGCTTATGTGAGCAGTGCCGGCATTTTGAACCGCTATAATTCTTATACTTGGACACAACAATATCTTCATTCTATTGTGGGGCAGAGAAGTCAAGGAAGATTTGGATTTAGTGTGTGTGTGTTTTCAAGGGTAGAATTATTGGCCTCTTCATTTATATGGCACTCGCACATCTCAGAGGTATTTTGAAATTTTAAGGTAAAATCTTGAACTCCCTTAGACCTTAGAACCTGGACCTTAGAAAAATATACTTTCAACAAGACGGGACTACGCCTCACAACACTGGCGAACCAACGCCAGGGGGTCTTGTGGCGAATACTTCACAACCCTAGAATATGAAGTCAATATCTTCACCTACTACAAAATGGCGGAACATTTAATAATTTCCTGAATACAAACACATTAATATCGATATTTCTAGAAATATTCCTTTTTATCTGCCATATGGCAATTCCAACAACCCGATAAGGTTTGTTAAGTTATTTTTTGTTTCCCGGTCGCTAACGACCGCGAAAAGTAGTATCCAAATATCGACGGCCAATCCAAATTGGCCGTCAAGGTCCTACAGAATGGCCAGCCCGCTCGCCAGATTTGACACCTTTGGACTTTTTTTATGGGGCTATTTGAAGCAAAAGGTGTACTTAACTGAATCTGCTTCAATATTGAATATACGGCAGAGAATAATAAATATTTGTAGAGATATTGACGTTGCTGTGTTCGAAAATATTCGGCATGAAATGTCGGATAGGCTGTTCATAGGAAGTTCAAGGCAACCATTTCGAGCATCTTCTGAACTGACCTCAAGCTTATTACCTCATATTATGTAGTTAAATGTCAATGTATTCAGGCAATTATCAAAAGTTCCGCCATTTTGTAGTAGTTGAAGATATTGACATTATATTCTAGGGTTGGGAAGTATTTGTCAAGAGCCTCAAAAATATTATGTGTCACAAGACCCCCCTTTCCATTAATTTTTTTTTCCAGATGGCGCCCAGTCGCCATCTTGAAACTATCATCTGTCAATTTCACTTCAAAATAAAGTATTCCAATTTTTTGAGTTGCCCGTTCAAAAAATAAAGGGGGGGACATTAAAGAAATGCACTGTATATTTCATTGTTTGTTCTTTATCATTATTACTATTGTTGAAGTTTCATTCATTAGTGGTAAATATAGTATAAATTGTCATCAGTTTCATCGAAACTATGCCTTTTAATTACCGCTGTGCTAAGCTTTCTCAACATTTAATAGCTACTACTGAACAATTTCTTTCTGTTTTATCGCCGTGTCGTCCAAAACCTACTTGATCAAAGTCTGTGTTTCAATGTATACATGAAAAAACCTAAAAGCTCTGTATTTAAAAGATGACTTTAGCAAAACATCAAGAGTGTTACATTTTTGAAAAACTAATTTTAAGCTCTATTGAAATATGCAGAAATATATAGGGTGTCCCATTGAAAAAAATTGTTTTCCATTAGTAACTATTGATATATCATTGAAAAAAAAAATTTTTTACACCGTTGAATACTACGTGAAAAAGTGTTTTGGAAATGTTTTCATAGAAACAAGAAATTTTTGACAGGAAAAAGTTACAGTAACTTTTCGAAAATGCATATTTTTGAAAAACATGCTATAACTCAGAAACAATGATAGATATCGATATGCGGTTTTCACCATTAAGTCTGTTAAAAAATTTGACTCTCAGACACAGCCGTCAGTTTTAATCTATCTAGTTTGGAAACAGGAATTTCCCTTCAAAAGTGTCCAATTTGGCACACTCTACAATTGTGATGTCCCCAAAGCATGAGACATAAATATTTTATATAGTTGATCTTAAACTTCATACCTCTGTTCCTCTGTAGAACAGGATCTTATCGGTTTTGAAGAGTGATGGAAAAATACACAAGAGCTACCAGAATTGGAGTTTAGGATGTGAAGAAAAAGATGTGGCAAAATAGGTAGAGTATTTTTTCATAATCCACCTGTTATGCCGGAATTAATCATTTATCTAATTGAGTTTTGACATAAAATGCCAGTGATTAACATATTTGTACTTGTTTTACTAGAATTAATATTGTAATTGTTTTTCTTTCAAAATCTACCTGTTTAACTATAATGAATCATGTATCTAATTAAGTTTTGTTATTACCTACTGTCATATAAAAGATATTGTAGAATAGTTTGATGAACCAGTCCAACAGATGAAGCTACTATGTAGCGAAACGTGTCATAAATATAATTCATAGTGTGAAGATTGTAGATTGTATAATTATTATTGTTATATATTGGGAATGACTGGGTGAATTATTCAATTGCAAGTAAAATATCAAGGTCCTTTATTCCCTCAAAATGTTTCCAATAGACTGCGAACATACAATATAAAAACAAAGGTAGCAACATAAAAACATTGGTATTTCTTACTGAAATAAATAATATGAATATACCGGGTGATTAAATAGGTACATTTTCAATAACAGTATATCACATCCTCCGCCATCAAATCAAAACTTAAAAGATAAAACATAAATTCGAAAATAATATTACTAATTCTATAGGTACCCTTTTCAGTTAAAAAAATACTAGTAATTTCAAAAAAACAAAAACAATTCATTCATAGTTTAAACGATCTGGTGGTTTTCTATTTCTTTTTGGTCTATTCACATCAGGTTGTATATCAATAGGTGAATTGTTTGAAACATTTAATTCTCCATGTACGAGCAGGTCATTATTCAAATCGAATTTCTCTAGATTCCTATTCTCGGTGGAAATCCTACAATCAAGGAATAAATCGAACAGAAAACGACAAGTTTTAAATGCCGCGTTCTAAACTTCTTGCAAAGAAAGCTTGTTCACAAACATCTCTGATGTCCCACTAAACAAATAATTTTTTCCTTCAGGGCCACAGGAATAGCTATTTCGATGGTTGCAGCTCGTTTGGGTGGAATCATCGGAAACATCGTGATAGCACAGCTCCTTGATATGTACTGTCCAGCACCTACCTTCATCGTTACTGCACTGTTGATAGGAGGTGGTTTACTTTGTCTGTTCTTACCAAATACGACACTCAAACCATTATCTTAATTTGAAGTTGTATATCAAGCACTTATATTCATTATAATTTTGTTTAATAATCAATGAATATTATTTTGCCATTATAAATACGTGTAATTCAACTTATAGATTAGTAACTGATCATCCTGGAACTGCACGATTATATATGTCACATTAGAAATCAAGACAAATGAGAAAATGAACAGTGTATGAACAGTCAATTTGTTCGAAGTCAATCTGTATTTTCATATAACTAGTATTAGTAATATAAGTAGATTGTAGGTGCTGTAGTTCCTAGTATTCATATTTTTTTCCTCGTTATCATTATGTATATTATTATTAATATGAATAAATTTCAATTATTTTACTTCATGTGTATTCTTGTGGGATAACTGAATTCCATACTCATTTACGATGCGGTTACAGTTTTTATTCCCCACATTCGAAAAATAATGATGGCACTACTTCAAGAGAAAAAAGTTCTTTTGATAGGTAACACATCTAATGAAACATTTTCCACACAGCAGAACTAGAGCGCGACGCACAATCGTATTTTACTGTACTACTGTAATTTAGCTATAAAAAAGTACTTTTGGTGGTCTATTGCTGTTTTGGACAAAATATGCTTCAAAAGACACTGTTTTATTTTTGATGTGTCGGAAAAGTGTTTTCATTATATTCATGAGCTAGTCTTTCCTATTCTATTTATCACAGAAGTTAATTCAATCTACTTAAGCTTATTTCACCTATTGGGGGATGGCTCAGTTTTTTCTGTTCTTTCACTTGAATATACGTAATCGAGAGAACTGAAAAATGACAAGGAAACTTCAAAATCCATAAATTGTGATCTAGTCCAAATACCTTTTCCTGGTAAGGCTAAATCAATATTCTGAATAAGAGTTATCTCAGTCAGCACAGGGACATTGAACAACTGATAGGTGTCTCATGACACCCATTCTGGAAATTGACAATAGGTATATGATGCATTCAGTTTATATGCAAATATCATTATTAGTAAATAGAAGCTGTCTTTTCCTCATCAATATTTCACAGTCATTTAAAAATCTCTAGAGAAGACGAATTCAAAAATAAACAATCAAAACGTATGTATGTATGTAAACAACACCGCTGTTCAGTCTACCACAAGAATAACCATTCTCAGAAACTAGGCGTGCCTATCTGAACCATACTGTATGTTATTATTACGTGATTTCAAAAATGAAAAAAATTGTTTCAGCTTATAGGTTTCCTATAAGCTGGTGATTAAATTTCAACATGGTAACATAATCATGTGTTGTG
The DNA here is from genome assembly GCF_000500325.1 of Leptinotarsa decemlineata. Classification (NCBI taxonomy): domain Eukaryota; kingdom Metazoa; phylum Arthropoda; class Insecta; order Coleoptera; family Chrysomelidae; genus Leptinotarsa; species Leptinotarsa decemlineata. The sequence goes on along the minus strand of NW_019291489.1, from coordinate 34,806 downwards.
AGTGACGTGTGACGATGATGCAATCCAACCTGAATTTTTGGATTTTTATAAGATTAGGGATATTTTGAACAATGCAAAAAATATAGCAAACTATGAGAATAATAATAAACATGTCAAGAAAAATATCAAAAATAAAAAGGGACATGAAACATTCGCGGCGACCAACATGAAGCAACAAGACATAAATTCACTGAGCGTCCTCGAAGGAATTAAAGAAGTTAGTACGGTCACATCTGAAAGTGATCATGAAACTGTCATGAATGTTTCCAATTCTGATTATATAAATCAACCAAGGACATCTCAACATATGCTATCGAGTAATTTGATGAAGAAACGTGTATTTATCCTGGGTGATGACTATGGAAAGGGGTTTTCTAGAGTTTTGGAACAATTTATCGATAATGAAAACTCTAAAATTGAAGAACATGTACAATCTAATATAGAAATCGCCAAGCTCACAGAGAACCTATTTAGCCAGGTGACACAATATGGAGGGACGATTTTGTTCTAGTAATGTTCAACACTCATAATATCAGTAATCAGGTATGTCTTAACAGAGCTTTGAGAAATTTATTACCTATAAGTAAATTCACAAATCTGCTGATATCATAGAACAAAATTGCCCTTTCCGCAGAAGTATTATAAATAGTGTAAATAGGTATATAGGTAGATATCGCAATTCAAAAAGAAATACATCAATACAATATCTAGTAGACCCAAAAATATTGAATAGCAAAATGTGCATTTGTGACAATGTTGAAAGGTTTATATTAGGGACTAAAGACATATATCTAGCTTTAAAAACAATTAAAATCAATATTGATGAGGAGAGAATGCCATCAGAGCAGATAATGGGGATTGTGTGGACTTGAGTAGATATACTATAGTACCAGATAGAGATAGTGATGTAAGAATTGTCAAGGCTGGCGAGAATGTTGATAACACTGACGTTATTAATACCCTGACAACTTTTTCAGAGGTAGAAAAGCGAAATATCAATTTGAGGTAATACATGCCAAAAATAACAATGATGTTCCAATATTGCGTGAGTTACCCCCAAGGAAAAGAGAAAGGTAAACTTGTTACAAGATAACTTTTTTTGTCATTATCAGAATATACGAGGTCTTAGAACAAAAATGGATGATCTGAATAGAGCACTCCTAATAAGCGATTTAGATATTATTTTAATTACGGAATCCTGGCTGAATAATAATTTTGCTAATTCAGAAATCATTTTTAGAAAAGATCGTGACTACAACAGTACTAACTGTACGCGGGGAGGTGGTGTTATGATAGCAATTAAATCATCCTATAACGCTACAGAAATAAGAGTTTCTGATTCTAATTTGTTTGAAGATGTCTGGGTGAAGCTTAAGATCAACAACAAATCGATTGTATTATGTGTCGTTTACTCTGTTCCTGAATCATCTCTCGATGCATATCAAAGATTTGTTGAGCATATTACCGAGGTGAAAAGACATCACATAGGTGCAAATTTCATTACTGTGGGTGACTTCAACTTTCCCCGAGTTACTTGGTCATATGAGGAACAAGTCATGATTCCAGAGTATTTACCTGACCAGCGTGTAGAATTTTTGCTCGACGAACTTCTATGCGCAAGGAAACGAAGTGTCATATAGATGAATGTTACCTGCTATATCTATCTAATACAGAAAATATGATCCCTACTAACATCAAATATTTTTGGTCATTTTTCAATTCATTGAGGAAAGAAAGGGTTACCTACTATTATGACATATAATGGGTTGAACTTTGACACCCCTAAAACTATTGCCGATGCTTTTGAGGTATATTTCAAATCTTGCTTTTCGATTCATTCACCTGTTCAAAATTATGTACCGGACCATACCAATTATAATATTAACACGTTTTCTTTCCACACCTTCAGTGAAGTGGTAATTGAAAATAAATTGAAAAACCTAGATGTCTCAGAGGGCGTGAAATTGAAATTTTGAAATTTACAAAAACTAGGAAATATCGTAGTTTTTCCATATACCAAACGTGTGTCGTGTCATGATGGTAAAAGTTTGACCCTATCTAGACAACAAAATCAGCCTTCTGCGACGTCCGAATTAGACCCGAAATATGGGTTCAAGTCCCTGATTTGCCACTCTCCAGCGAGAGTTTTATCGGCATACTCAAGAAAATAAACCAATAACGTGGAAATCTTTTTCCTGACTACGCATATAACATATTTTGGAGACAATTTTGCCCTAAATTTATTCGATGCTTGTGACAGCACCTTATTACGAGTAAGTTTCCGAACACGATCACCAACTTAAAACTGAAAATCTTTCTTACGTAACTTGTTTGTCTGTGCAAGTCTATTATAAGCTTTGCTCATGCTCATGCAATCGTAGTTGAACGGAAGGAATTCTCTCTGATACGCGAGTGAAGAGTAGTATTTCGTGACGGACTTTTATTTGTGTGGTGTACTGAAGCGTATGGGAAGTTGACCGACACTATGTTGATATCAACCAATCAATACCTGAGGCCAGAGTATTTAACTCCTCTTCCAACAACGTTGGATGCAAAGAAGAGTCATTTGGCTCTACTGACTCAAACATGCAATCAAATCGGAGCAGACGCTCCAAACGCAAAACTTTTGCACTCTCCCGAAAAACCCACCAAGCCCACCAAATTCGGCGGTCAAAAAGACAAGACCGATAACGTACATAAAAAATTTCAAACACGAGTTGCCCGCTATGAGAGAAAAGTCCAGAACTCCTGAGGAGAGATCAAATGAAGCTTCAACGGTAAGCAGGGTCCGAACTCCTGTGAATACAAAGAACCCTACCAACGGAATATGTTCGAGTAATTTGAGTAGTGCATCTCCTGGAGCATATCCTCTAGGTTCCGAGCGAAAAATTCCTACCTCTAAAGTGAACTATGAGAGGATAAACAGCCCCAAGAACTCCAGCGATCGGCAAACACCTTCCTCCAGTTCGGATACCGCTTTCACTCCAGTGATACTTACGTCCTCTTCCGATCCAGCTATCAAGGACCGTCCGCTGGGTATTTTCAAGCCAGGTGTACGTCGGCGTTCATACGTACGTACGTTGGTTTGAATTTTCTACACGCAGACCCAGGAGTTGCAGTCTCAGGTCTGCGCAAACGACGAGTTCGAGACAGGCACGCAACCCTTCTATAGTTGTCGAATTTCATGGGTTTCACCCAACCTACTGTGAAATGAAAATATATTTTGTCACATCCGAATATGAACATCTGCCGATCCCATGAATTTTTAAAATCTACTTGAAACATAGTTCATCATTGCCCAAATGATCTGGGTTGAGCAGTTTAAATGAATAGTTTTTATGTTGAGCAGTGTTTAGACGCTTTGGTTGAAATTGTAGTAGGGAGAAATGTCATTAGTGTCAAATACGTCAGCATTGTAAAAACTGAAACTCCTAAACACCAACATCAAAGGGACCGACGTTAAGTGGGACTACTGTACATAAGTATACTGTGACTGGAGGCTGCCCCAGGGATGCAATACACCCGTAAGGGGTGCATTGCATGAGAAGCTGTGTTACGACAGGCTACTTTTACCTAGTAACACAAGATTACACATGTCTCAAATATTTTGAGCAAATTCATCTCTATTAAAGAGTAAAAGCTCTACATCTTTGGTATTTTCAATTTTGCCATGATACTCTCCTGAAATAGGTATATTTCTACCAAAATTTGAAAATGCGGGAAAATAATTATTAACTTCATGAGAAGCTGTGCTAATTGCTTCCTTATTCTGATCATCTATTCGTGGCAGGGGAAATTGATCAATCTCTAAAACTGGGTTCCACGTGATTTTCAAATCTCCGCTAATTCTGACTGCACCGTTTTTATTTAAACTGGCACAATAGGAGTCGCCCAAGGAGAATGGTCCATCGGTTTAATTATACCTAAATCTTGTAAATTTTTCAATTCTACTTCAACTTTATCACGAATGCCATATGGCAATGGCCTTGCTCTAATGAATTTTGGAACTACATTTTGATTTTTCAATTTCAGAGAAACTGTACCTTTATTGAAAGTTCCTATCCCTGGAGAAAAAACTGAATACTATTTTCCCATTAAAACTTGTATTCCAGCGATTCTGTCGAAAAATTAATCTGATTTATACCAAGTTTATACAGAGACATAAAATCTCTACATTTTTAATAACAAAAATATTCAAAATATTTTGAACATCATTTTTTTCACCTGTATAAACATTTAAACATCTATCTGGAGGAGATAGTTCCTAATTCGAGAAATTCTCTGTATCACCTGTATCAAGTAGAAATGAGTAACTTTTACCATCAATTAAAACATGTACAATATATGGAGTGTCTACAACCTTTTTATTTGTTATCGAAAACAAATTTTCGCATTGAATGAAATTTTGAATGGATCTTGGAGTAGATGTTCCTCTTGCATTTTCTATCTTCTTTGGACACATAGGACTCATATGCCCTTTGCACTTGCACAAATGACACGAATTATTACGCAATCGGCAATTTTGCGTATTATGATTATTTCTACCCCAACACTTGCACTTGAAGCTGCACTTGAAGCTGGATTCTGCCGATATTTTCTTGAAGAAACATGATGCACTCCTGGTTCCGATTTGATGAATGGTTGTCTGCTGCTGGCATAATTATCCTCCGACGCCATTTCCGCCAATGCAGTTTCTAAAACATCTGCAAACTTGGAAGTTGACTTTTCCCTGAAAAGTCTAGGTTAAACTGACCCTTTATCAAATCCAACGATGAATCGATCACGTAACATCATATCAATTACTGTTTCTTCAAATTTGCAGTTGAGCGCTAAATTTCTAATTCTTGCCGCCCACTCATTGACACTTTCATGTTGATTCTTAAAAGCTGCGAAAATTTTCCTCTGGAAACTTCGGAAGACACAAATTATATATCAACTTGTATGCATCTTCATCCAAAGCATTCCCGTACTTGTCCATAATATGATGGATTTCGATTTGTTTGTGAATCTGGCATTTTCGCGAGCCAAACTATTCAGTTGTTCCAAAAAAAACACTATTACACTGGTTTCTAACACTTTTTATAAAGTGTTAACACTCCTCGTCGCCACTTCTGTTATATATTGGGAATGACTGGGTGAAATTATTCAATTGCAAGTAAAATATCAAGGTCCTTTATTCCCTCAAAACGTTTCCAATAGACTGCGAACATACAATATAAAAACAAAGGTAGCAACATAAAAAACATTGGTATTTCTTACTGAAATAAATAATATGGATATACCGGGTGATTAAATAGGTATATTTTCAATAACAGTATATCACAAGTATCATGGGTAGTTTTTATTTATGGTAGCTGCAAGAGTTGCCACTTAACTTGCCTTGATTTTCGATATTAAAGGAGGTGACCATAACATTGTCACTGAGTGATTACACTCTTTCAGCTATGTAAGAATAAAAGAGTGTACAGGGTTTTTCTCCAAGAATAATGAAGAAGTTGGGTTATCCAAAATCTGGCCTGCCCTCCTTAGATCAAATGGCTCAAAGTCACACATATAGGAAATCCTATTTTTTTTTTGCCAGGATGGTATCATTAAAGTCCTAATTATCTGCCTGAATGTGAGCATGCAGTTATATATGTGTGTGTATGTGTGTGCCTGCGTGTGTATGTATGCGCGTGTATATGCGTGTGTGAGTGTAGTTGTGTAGTGCACCAATCGGTCTTATCAAAAGCACATATCAAAATTCTGCTAGAATATGTCTTTGACAGCTGAGCTGCGACCTTTGTTCTTCCATGAAGGGTCTCAAAACACTCTCCAGATCTCCTTTTAAGAGAGTAGCAGTAGATTTATTTGTACCTTTTCCTGTGACTGATAATGACAACAAATGCCCGATGGTAGTAATTGACCTATTCTCTAACATAGCCTCAGGTGGTTCCTAATCCAAATCAAAAGGCCAGTTTGCTACCAACAACTTGGTTGTCCGACATGGACTACTTTTAAAACAACATTCGCTAGAGGGTTAAAATTTGGACCAGATCTGTGGCAAAAATTGATGCATTAGGAATCAAGAAGACTTATACGATCATACCTCCATAGTCCGGCATAACAAAACAATTATACTACCTGTCTCTGCTTGTTTTGGAAAAAACGGACAAATTGGTAGCGATATTCCTCCTGGTTTATAGAATTACAGAACATGTAGCATCATGTTTTTCTCCATCGATGCTGAAAATCAAAGGGTGTGAAACAAATAGGTCGCATATCGTAGCTTCAACGCAGGCGACAAGTTATACACCATCAATGTTGATAAATGTCTGATAAGGTTTGATTTTTGACAGAAAGGAGAAGTTGGTGAAAGTCTCCCTTTCAGTATAGGATAAGAATGATTACCACCACAAATTAGCAGTGTCATAATAATAAATGCAAATTGCCAGTGACATAATAAAGATATGGTTCACAGGAAAGCAGTATCAACTAGTTTGAAGTAAGAGGACGCAGTGAAGTTTTGCCAATCCTGCCTTCAAAAAGGTTGGGGTTATGAAATGTAGAGAACGTAACAAGGTTCTGACTCTGACCTAGTGTATAAAATTCAGTTGTCATATTGAAGCAAACCCAAGGTCGTCTACCTAGAGATATTAAGTCTTTATATTAAGATTTCTGTTATTCCTAGTGCACCACCTGAATATGAGTAATGTAACAAGTATCCTAACCTCAAAGTCACGAATGCTTTTATAACTTCCAGTGAGAAATTATAAGAGTATTCCAACTTCGAAAACAGACCTGTGCTCAAATAAATGATAGTCATTATTATTCACCTTGCTAAAATTGCAATTCGTGTAAAAAGTAGGTAGATAGATAGATAGAGATATAAAAATTACAATTCAAATACATCGAACAAGGCCTTAGTAAAGCCTTTAAAAACAAGTTACGGTGAAATTATCAAATGAAGATAATTAAATTCTGTTCAGGAACAACCCACATCAGTATTTGAAATGATAACTTTCCTTTATATGTTAAATTTCAATTTTGAATTCATTATAGAACCACTTCTTCAAGTGTAAAAGGAGCATATTATAAAACCTAGTTGCATAATAATATTAAGAATATTCAAATATGTGTTGTATATCATGAATCCATAATAAGCATGGATAAATATATAAAAAAGGTAGTGTCATGATTTTGTTCATCTTAAATGTCCCACTCAAGGATTCCATTTGTTGAATGGAAGTCTAGAAGGCTAAAATAGTCACACAGTGAAAATTCTGAGTGAAAATTATAAAGGGTAATGCCTATTGCACTGTGCAAGGAAGATTTACAAACTCAATTATTTGGAATCCTTGGAAATTCATAAGAATAAACATTGCGGGTGCAACCTGTTAAATGATCAAATCGATCTAGTTTACTCACCAGTTTTCAAATAAGCATATCCACATTGTCACAAGTAAACAAAATTCAGGTACTCAATTAACTAAGTACCTCTATTATTACCTACAGTGTTGCTATATATGGTATAATTTAATTGATTATTTTTAGTTTAACGTATAAGTTTGAAAATATCCTTATAGGACGAAACTGCAGTAACGTTAGTTACAAATAAAAGTGGAAAAAACAAAGTTTCAATTCTCTTTTCTTCATTATGATTTCCTACCACATAGTAACGGCTACATCCATCAATTTATTGAAAGTATTTACCTCAGTCCTCTTACATTTTCTTAGAATTTTCTTATATTCTAAAGTAAATTCTGTTAAGTTTGAAATGGATGGATCTTTCTGTATAAAAAAAAAACAAAATATACTGGAAATGCCTAAGCAAAAGCACAAACTTTACAAAAATAGTCCATTGTGCTTGAGTATTATACTGAATAACAAACTTCCATGAGATATTGTGGGCAGTTTTCAGCCAAGATATATTATTCATGTCCATTTGGCAGGCGTCCTTGTATTTTTCACTAACAGTAGTTATACAGGGTGAGTCAACAAGATTCCCTCGGTCCGTTGCTATCAGATGAAACAATTTTTCGAACTGCTCAAATTTTTTTGCAGTCATATCGATAAATACTATCTTTTAAAATTATTTTCTGGCATACTGGGTGATTCAGCCGGGCGTGGCCAACCAAAGTTATATTTTTTTAAATAGAACACCCAGTATATGAATACTTCATTCGATTCCATTTTTTTTTAACTCTCTAAGGAATTTTTTTTTCGAATTTCCATTGCGGCATTACCAAGTTATTCCAGAAAAAACTATTTTACAGATAATATTTTTTTAATTCACCACCCACATGTCTACAGCATTTAAGTGAATTTTTTATTAGGAATAGTTATTCAAAATTACTATGGTAATTTCTGGAATCTCAACTTTCGGAAATAATATATAGGATGCTCGGTAAAACCGCTCGTTTCATTCATTTTCAAACAGACATAATTCAACTTTTTCAAATAGAACACCCTGTATTTTTTCATTCGTATGAAATGTTTCAACATTTTTCATCAGACGTATACTATACAGAAAACAGATATTTTACAAATTATACCCAGTTTTATTGATTGTTGTAACCACAAAAAATTCATTTATTTACGTTCACTTCATCATAAAGTTTTCGATATGAACAATAACGCCTAAATTCATATTTCATGTTTTAATTGAAACTGCAGAATTTTCCTCTTTTAGACAGCTCTGGACAACTTGGAATATAAATTGTTTTTTTTTACAGTGCCACCACCAAAATTTTATGTGCAATTAAATCCTATCACGTTCGTTTATGATTTGGAAAGTTGTTTATGGTTAAATGCATTTGGATTAAACTTATTTACATCTGCAACAGATTCTAGAAATGAAATACAACTTTCTAGCTATACCTACGTGGATGTGAGGATTGAAGCTATTCTTCTGAAGGTAACTATTCACTTTTAATAGCACAGGTCATTTATTCTCAAATATCAAAAGGATACAGTCCAAAGGCTTTCAGCCAATTGAATAACACATTTTTCAATTGTTAACATTACAAAAACACCCATTTGAACCTGAATAGAAGATAGATATTTCAGATCAGGCGAAAGATCAGTGTTTTGATAACTCATGTACCTTCTACTCAGTACAAAAATTCATCTCATTGTCGACCCTTCATCGACAGTAATCCATACTGGAGAGTGGAATATGTTTTTTTTTACCCTTTTTCCGTGGGTGAAACCTGATAAGACCCAGGCACTATTCATCCTTCGACACAGGTTGCATAACACTACTGGATTAGGCCCGCGTTTTAGCTTTCTAACCCCTGATGCTGCAGGGAGAAGTATCCTTTTTCGTCTAACTTTTCACTTTCCACCCTTCTGGCAACGAGACCCTACCGGTACCTAAGCTAACGTCGCTCCGTCATATCTATCGGGTTCATAAAGTAGATAAACTTACCCTCGATGGTGCTATGCATTCTTTAAACTTATTGTGACTTTTTTCATCATGACTATTTGAATACTCTGAGTGAATTTGAATTTCTATCATTCATTAATGAACGTATCTGAATAATGGATGATCAAAAATCATGTGTAGATCACATTTTTATTAAAAGTAAACAAATTTCAAACATATTTATATCTTTTATCTATGAATATAATGTTACAGATCGTTATCCGATTATACTCCAAATTAATAATAATATTTCTACAAAAACTATTAACAAAACAAAATGTAAAAATTATATTCACTCTAAAAAATTACCTGTGATGCACTGTGTGGAACCTTTGGTGTAGTAATAAATGTTACTGGAGTTTTATCTCAACCTCAAACTGTTATTTTTAATACCTCGACGCGTGTTTCAATCACCAAGTGATCATCTTCAAGACGAAGATTAAACTGTTTAATCTTCCTCTTGAAGATGATCACAATGAAACTCCGGTAATATTTATTAAAAATTATAAGATACTTTCTCAAAATATTGAATTTGGTCAGTATTTTGGAATAAATAACTGATGTGCTTACAAATCATCTCATCGATAAAATAAAAGAAACTTGTAAATTTTTCTTCAGAGTTGTACCAGAGAACAAAACACGAGCATCTCATTATTCAATATACTTTCATTACACAGCATATTGCAGACACCCATATAGTGGCACATGGCATGAATACAACGATTCACACGTGTTCCCAATTTCGCCAAAATCAATTGTGAGTAATGAGGCATATGTCCTCTTTTATGAACAGGAGGGAACGAAGCAGCACCTTGGATGTGTTTTTTTTTCTTTCTTTTTGTTTTTCTTTCCTTTTTTTATAATCTTAGTTCTTTGAATTGATTTGTATTTCTAGTTGTGTCATAATTATAAATGATAACCTTCTAATAATTATTAAATGAATTTTTAGGTTAGTTTTGGAAATGCATTTCTGCAATCCAATCATCAGAACCGACCAAAATCATTGGCCATATATGTGACAAAAGCTGTTATAACAAATGTCAGGGGGTTTGAAGAATCTTCTAGAGCCGATTTAGCTAAATGTCTCGATTCACTCCATATGGGCTCTCTGTTTTTTGGGACAGATTTTCCATCTGATGCTGATGATTTATATGTTGTCACTCAAAAATTTGTAGATCACATATCAGCTGATGATATTATTTTTAGGCCTGATGCTTTGTTTCAATTTTCCCCAAATCAACTCGATGGGATTGAAAACACAAAAATAGGGGGAAGTCTCAGTATGGTGTTACCATATTTTTCAGCAATACTCTCAACATTTTTCAAATGTTTTTGTGTGTGAAACTTCAAGTAGTTGGTTTTTGATATAGTAATCTTCAAAATACAAATTGTTATTCTTAAAAAAACTTTGTATTTCATCTTTCCTCGAATTTTTATTCGGTTCTTTGATGAGCTGTCGTGAAAGATTGGAAGCGTTGTCAAGAACTATTACACTATTCGCATCCAAATTTGGGATCAATGTGTTTTCAAACCATTCCTCGAAAATATTAGCTTCCATGTTCTTATGATAGTCAACATTGCAATCCTCAAGTTTTTTTCTACATAATAATTTCGAAACCCATTCTTTACTTCCTCCGCAATGCACAATGATTAGTCACGATCCTTTGTTTGCAGGCATGTAAGTGTACACATTCTCCATCCATCAGCCCACCCTTTCGTAACTGTGTCATGAGTGTCATACCAAGATTCGTCCAAATAGAAAATTTGCCGTTGTTCTTGTCTATGTTTAGTTATTTGTTTTAAGTATTTGTTACGAGATTCCACTATTCTTCTGCTTTCCATAACTGCTTGACGTTTGTTTATTATTTTAAATCTAAATCCTTGTTTCTTTATCCAATTCTGAAGAGTTTTGTCACAGCAGCTCACGTTATGGCCGGAAGGGTTCAATATTTTCCTTATAATTTCAGTTGTAGGAATCTCATTGCTTTTGTAACAGTCGTATAATGTTTTTTTCTATGATTTTATTAAATGAACATCTGAAGGTTTTGGTAATCAATCGCGTCTTGCGTTCATAAGGTTTGTTCTTGACTATTTTACGTACAGTTGAGAAAGGAATTTGGGTCAAATCTGATGTTGCTTGTAATATTTTTTTCCCTCGAAACCAAACTTGATATGTAGATTCTTATATACATTGAAACATACTGTCTGTGTTTCAATATTCAAATGAATCCGAATCTTATTCACTGGTATCTCTTTTTCGCATTGTTCACCAGCGCTATTGGAATCACTACACAGGAAAAAGTCTGTATTGTTATCACACTCGTTATTACTATTATTACTTGTCCAAGGACGCCACATTTTAAACAGATAAAAATTTTAAGTAATTATACCAATATCGAATTTCAACACTCAAATCGCGGATCAGTTTCTGAACTGAACACGACGGCGATAACCATCCCCGCATTCCATGATTTCGATTCGTCACCGTAACATGACTTCAAATTTAATTCTATGACTCTTCAGCCAATCATAAAACTCGGTTAGTAAAAATTATCCAATACGAACCGCCCAGTCTACAGTCCACGTGGACTAGTTTGCTGCAGGTTCATTTCTATGTATTGGTTTTATTGGCTTTTGAGGATGCTGCCAACTTTAAGAGTGCACCATATCGTTTATTTCGACTATACCTCTCACACATTTTCGCTGGGTTCAATATACTACGAAATGCCCTCAAGTGCGACCATCGTAGAGCTGTTAAGGCTATTCGGGATACACATCTTTGGAAGGATTATCTGGAATTCGTGGGTTCTTTCATCTGTGCTTTCCCATTTTCGAGTTAGTAGGTCATCTCAAATGCACTTGGGTCCCATTGGAGCCAGTAAGTTTTTTCCTGCTAGCTGTGCTTGAAGATCCCTTCCCATTCCATCCTTACTACCACTCCTTTGTCAATCCATTCTCATACAGTTTTGAAGACTAGATCCTCCCTATGAGCTACTATATCTTGCCTCGTCATGGAGGTAGTTTCACCCTTGGAGGCTGTTAACGATCGTACCACATCATGGTCAGGTGGTACCTCACATCTTCTGTCCGTATCCCTGGATAAGGGACCCTTACAGGTTGCTACCTTCCGGGTCAGAGGGAACCCGAAGCAGTGGGAGGTAAGGGAGATTACCTTCCTTTCAGAGTAGATGAAGTTATCAGGTGCTTTTGGGTAAGCGTGTCTTACCAACCTTTGAAGTTCAGCCCCAAACTCCTGCAGACTCTCAGATGGACTTCGAGTTCTCACCTTGTTGAGTTTTGCAGACTTGTTGAAGGTGCTAAATACCATACCTGCCCTCCAAAGCTGATATAACTGCTTCATAATCTTTCTGCTTATTGACTGGGACATTCTGTAAAATTTCGGAGGCCTTTGCTCGTAGTGCACGTATGAGGGCTGTTGCTTCCTCTTCATTTTTCCGCAGAGGCCTCAAATTGTCTGCGATATATTGACCATGAAGATTCGCCATAGAAAGTTAGTGTTTTAATAAAACTACTGCTAGAAGGGCGGGACATGACGTTTGCAATCCGACTCCTTCAAGCTTCTCTTCAAATTTCTTTTCAACACCCTCAAGCTTCTCATCGACTACTTTTTCAAATTCCCCCTTTGTTTCCTGAAATGCTTTTCCAAATTCCTTTTGAATAAATCCTTGTACCTCCCCTTTACTTGGGAAGATTTCATTTTTCTTGTTTTTCTTGAATATTTACTAATAATTTACCATCGTCTTCTCTGTCCCTTTCCTGTTTGTCCTGAATAGTTACCAGCAAGTCTGTCTATTTTCTGTTTTTCCTGAATACTCAGTAGAAATTCACGATCCTCATTTCAACGTTATCTTTTTTCCTCTCTCCTACGATTTTCATTCTCCGCCAGGCCACTTTGCGAAGCCTCGAACATTTTTTAAGCCCTTCCATCTCGTCGTAATCAACACTCCTTGTTTTCACCATAAAACAGAAAATGTTCAGTAAATTACCCACTTTTGACAGTAAATGTTACGTTTTTCCCCTGGGTTTACCAATAATTGACTACACTGTACTGTACAATAATCAAACTTAACTTTATTTCACTGTTGATACAACAAAACACTTTAACTAGACGGAATTCTATCGAAGCCGGTAGCATTATTCTCGCCAAGTTCAGAACGGCCGCGAGCGCAGGTCGAGTGGAGCACGTCACAATTGATTTATGACGACCAGCGGCGGGCGGCGTTATTTTCTTTAGAGCATCATTTACCTACTTTGCCTAATCTCAAGTTCACACATAATGACACATAAGGGAAAGTTAAAAAAGTCTGCCGTCAAAAGAAGATAAAAAACAAAAATAGAAAAAAAAAAGTTGTATGTAGTAGTTTGAAGCAGTTGTGAAAGGGTAATTTTGGAACTCCTGAGAAGTACAGTTAGCATCTCTCTATAGCAAATCTTTGTATTTTGGAATGTTATGTATCGCTGGTAATATGATTTCTTGTGGCAATTTGTTGTAACATAAAATTTCATTATAGTGTGGAGAATCTTAGAAGTGAGTTAATCTATGCTGAGGAATTCGCAAAAGATTGCCATGTCGTGTATTGTAATCATGATTTGAAGCAATTGTCAAAAAAGAAGTCAAGTTAAGTCTAGCAAAAAAATGCATTTCATGATGAAAATGAAAGATGGTGTTAGTGGTTTTTACTTTTGAAAATTGGTTGGCATCTGTCTCGCCATTCCAAATTGAATATAAGTTGAACTATTATCTTCTGTGTAATGAAAATGATATAGGTTCATCATTGCTGCCTCAACCAAACTCGGCTTCAATTGTTGTATAGCATAAAATGCCATATTTAGATGGGAAAAAACACTATCTATTTGTTTATTCCAAGTCAAGTTGGAGTCCAAGTAGTTACGTAGGATATTATCATTGTGCATAATTCATCTGGCATATATTGATTTAGTACTGATTTAGTACAGATTTAGTACAGTATGTGTACTGACATTTAGTATTAACTTATTTGACACCAAGTACTAAATTTATTTGAAACATCATCTAGTTTGATAGTAGAGTTGCTCTGATTTATGGTCAGATATAGCTACAGTGGTGTTATCTGCAAATATTGTTATATCCCCCTCTTTGATATGAAAAGGAAGTTCATTATCATATAATAGTAACAGTAATGGCCCATGAACTGAACCTTGAAGCACACTGAGGTTCAGATTCCTGGCGTTAGAGGTTGATCCATTACATTTTACGACCATGTTTCTATCATCCAAATAAGATTCAATCCATTTGATCATGTTTCTAGGAAGCCCCAAACTTCAACAAGAAGACTATCAGAGCATATGGAATCAAAGGCTCTGGTCGGATAAAAAAACAGAGAAATCATGTACCTGTTATTATCAGTTTCATTATAAATATGATCCATCAGATGATATGAGGCTGTCTTGATAGATTCATTTCTTCTGAAACCATGTTGATAACAAAATAAGTTATTGATGTCAAATAGATCAATGACTCTGTTGACAATTAGTTATTCAAATAATTTGGAACACGAGTTCAATAACGATATTTGTCTCTAGTTGTCGATCTCCTTCCGACTACCTTTTCTTTTGTGTGAATCGGAATAACATCTACTTCTTTCAATGCACAAGGAAAATAACCTTAAATGAGGGATTCATTCAAGAGATGTGTGAATGGCTTGGTAATGGAATCTATATGTTTTTCATTGCAACAATTGATAGTTCATCAGTCCCTATGGATTTTTTGTTTTTCATTCCGGAAAGGGTATTCAAGATCTCAATTTTGATATTGTGCTTAGGTAACAGTTATTTTGATTGAATAATTCATTTCACAAGTATGAGATTGTGGCCTGGAAATAACATTGTTCCGCGATTCTTCTGTTTGAATATCTTGGACTATTCCTTTGCATAGAAACCATTTAGCGGATTTCCCCAATAAATAGCCATCAGTTTTATAATCACTGTTCCTATTTACGCTGTCGCACTCTATAAAATTGTTGGATATTTTCAAATTATGTGAAAGGCTTTTTACAGCTAGATTACGCCACATCTACTTGTATATGTCTCAGTGATAGTAATGTGGTTAATCTAGGCTATTTGTTTACAAATATATTGGTCAAGGTATTCAAATTCATGTTATAGTTTTTGAGTCACAGAATAATTATGACATTCTCATTTCCAAAACGTATATTATCACATGCACGGTTTACTAATTGATTATCCCTGAAACCAGGTTTCAGAATAGGTTGAACTGAAAACTTTTCGCCAGACTTGTCATTTAAGAAGTTCAGCTACATGTGTTCAAGTTTGGTCGGATATCAGTAGTGCATTCTTTTTTAATTGTAAATATTTAAGGGGCAGAGTTCAGTTGCTGGAGTTACTACTCCATGGAGTTTGTGTAGATATATCATTAAAATTCATATCATCTACGCCACTGGGATTCATTAGTTGATGTGTTTGTATACAGTTTGTTTTTGTGGAAACTAGGTTTTTATCAATTTGTTATTGAAAATTATGTATTTTTTCAATTCATCCATGATAGTGTTTTGTTGTTTTACCATCTCATTCATTTCATATTACGATCTCATCGCCTCTTGAAGAAATGATTCATTTTCATCCTTCAGCTTTTGAATGTATTTCTCTTTACTGGGACTATCTTCGTTAAGCTCACTGACAGTTTTTTTTCAATACACTAATATCATTCAGTCCTGAATTAGAACCAGAAACGTTTTTGAAACGGATGACAGTATTTCCTGTCAAAAAACTAACTTTCAACTTCTTTTTTATCAACTCTTATGGTAAATACCTGAACATGATATGCATACATAGTAACTTGGTACCTTGATTTTGCAACACAAATGGCATTTTGTTTCAATTATGTATATACCCAATCGCGGTCTGTATTTGATGAATACTTTAACTTATGTAAGATAAATATCTCCTCATAGTATCAATATTGTTTTCAGGCTATATTCAAATTTAAGTTAATAATACTTCTATTTTCAGTTTACTCGTGAAATGCTATGGACAGAGGCAAGAGATATTTGGTTCATTAATCTTGATCCTGTGTGGGGTGAATTTTACGAACCTGGATCAATTAATCTGAATAAATACGTAACATTTTTGGAAGCGATACCAGTAACTATTTGGCTTCACACTCATTTAGATCCAAATTCAACGCTGAAACCAGTTTCTGGGGAAATACCAAAATCTTCAAATGCCGATATTCATGTCCTGGTCCACATCTCGAATTTGATTAGTATCCAAATAAATCATTATCAATATTTATTTCTTCTAAGATTAGCCGAGGACGTTACATTATTGACAACACTTATGTCAAAGGATGCTGAAAATATTTTCAAAGTAAGTGGTTTTTCAATTATCACCTGAATTTCTTATCTCGCCTTGCGAATAGTTTTCTCATTCTTTAGTTAATAAGAAATATCAACTGGTTGAGATTTTGTTTTCATTTTTTCTGTAGGTATCTACTCGTATTATATTAAAAATTATACATTTTGTCTAAATTTGGTGCAGCAACATCTACTTACAAGTAGATAAATTTATTAATCTCCATAAATCATTTACATGACATGAGATAAGTCCAATGTTAGTCATAAAGATAAGATAAATATAATAGTTTGAGTAGTCAGGTATTTACACATAATAACATCAAGTGATTGATGGAGCATACAATATACAAATATAAGTCTAGAGTTGGATGCCAACTATTTACAAAACTTGTTGAAAATATAAAATGTACATTTAAAACTGTTCAAGATGTGTATATCGGTCATTGGATCTACTTCTAATATTCAAATCAATGTATTCAGTTAGTGAATAAAAGGAGTGATGGAACAAAAAATTCTTTAGATCGGATTTGAAATTTTTAAAATTTTTTGCTAATTTTATGCATTTAGGAAGCAGACATATTTTGTTGAATTGATTTAGATGTATGTTGTTTTTATATCTAGTATCGTGCTCATGAAGTTCGCTATTTTTTGTAAATTTATCTTTATTATTAAATGCATAAATTAATAACTTATATAGGTAAACACACGGAAACGTTAGAATATTTTCCTGTTTAAAAGTATTTCTGCACAATTCATTATAATCCATGCTAAAAGTGAGTCTTATAAATCCTTTTTGTAAGATGAACACTCGTTATACTTCAGTTGACCTACCCCATGTAACGACATTACAGCTGATTTCCGTGTAGACAAGAGCGTAATACATGTTATTCAAGTGGTTTCTATGAAAGTTCGATTTGAGACTAGTAAAAGCATAATACAGTGTACTCAGTTTTTTACATATGTTATCAATTTGGTTGTTGAAGGTTAATTTGTAATCCAGCTCCATACCAAGGAATTTCGTGCTTTCTGATGCTAAGATATCAGTGTGGTCTAAGTTGAACTTCATGTTGTTGAAGTGTTTTTGAGGACTATTGAATTGGATAAGAACCATTTTTTCCATATTATTAATGAGGTGATTTCTCTCACACCTTCCAGTGAAGTTCTTCACTACTACATCATTCGTGAAATGTATCGTTAGCAGTTAATATAATTGTTGAATCATCTGCATAAATGAAGACCCGCCCTTTGTTAATGTGGAGAGGTAGGTCATTGATATACAATAAAAACAACAAAGGACCCAATACTCCACCTTGAGGAGTCCCAAGGGAAATATTTTTTTCCTCTGAAAGTTCTTTATTGACCTCAACTTTAAGGGTTCTACCGGTCATGTATGAAAAATGAAAGATTATGGGATTTCGAATGCCCATTGATTCTAATTTTATCTTCAAGAAGTATGGATTGATGGTGTCAAAGGCGCGGGTGAGGTCAAAGAAAAGTCCTACTACATAT
The DNA here is from genome assembly GCF_000500325.1 of Leptinotarsa decemlineata. Lineage (NCBI taxonomy): Eukaryota > Metazoa > Arthropoda > Insecta > Coleoptera > Chrysomelidae > Leptinotarsa > Leptinotarsa decemlineata. The sequence goes on along the minus strand of NW_019291489.1, from coordinate 16,518 downwards.
TTATTTTTATCGATATTTTCATAGATATACTGAATCATATCTGTTGATGCGGTCTCAATAGAGTAGTTGGATCAGAAACCGTGCTGACAAGGGGTTAATATTTTTCTATGCTCTAGGTAATTTATCAATTGATTTTACACAGCTGTTTCTATATCTTTTGAAAAGCAGTTGAGTATACATATCATTCTATAGTTTTCAATATAATGCGTGTCTCCTTTTTTAAACGCTGGGATGGTTTATGTGATTTTTAATTTCTTTGTTAACCTTGAAATTTATCGAGACAAATAGGGGCGGACCTTATTTCCTTCAAACGATCGCGAGAAGACGTACTGACCGATTCGTCAATTGATGTTTATGAGTAGGAGAGAGAGATGGAGTACTAGAACGCCCAACCTTCTTACATACAATCGCATTTGCTGCAAACAAAGTTTGGCAATATGGCGTGAGGAGAACGGTATTGAAATTTCATTCGTAACATTACAGGTAGGAACTAGGAAGGGCGATGTTAGATAGCGATCTATTGTTTACACAGCGTAGCTCTATAGACATAAAATGTTTTTCTTCTGTGGTCTATATACGGATGATTGATAGTACTAAATTCCAAGGTATAGATATATGTAAAAGGAAGAACCAAATAGCAGATACGACCACCCGGGATTAGGAAATATTTCTTCTTTAAGGGACAAAAGAGACATTTTCAGTATATATTTCAATCTCAACAAAAACAATTTATTGCACTACTCTAACGTATCACCTCATTTTTTTGGTAAATTACATCAGTTATCAAATTTCAAAAATAAATTCACATTGTCAGGATTGATTCATTTTTTTCAACTAAAAAATACCTAATATAATAATTGCTCTAAAACGTGTGACTACAAATTATTTCCTAATTGGTCTTCCTTTTGTATATTGTGGATCAATTAACTCTGGCAAAAGGTGATTGAAGTAAAAATCTTTCAATTTCGGTAAAATCTCATTTTCCCAAAATGAATAATCTTTTTCTATATGCAACAAAATTTTTAAGTTAGTATTCTTTGTGTTGATAGACAATTTTTTTTTATTTCAAGAAAGCATCCTCACCTCTTCCACAAGTAATCCAAGAGGGCTCCATATACAAAAATATGACGATTTTCGGCGAGTAATAGCAAGTTATCCTTGAACTTGAAAATAATAAGCATGATTCCTTTTCAATCGCATTTGATTGTTCTTCAACTCAGCAAATGTTATTTTCTTCTCAGCAATACCTTGTTCAGGACTCATTTTAGAAATACTGGAAGGGCATTTTATTTCTAATAATTTATCTTCCTCAACAAAACTATCTGGCGTTGCTCCCAAAAATGGAAGATCCTTGTCAATAAAGAGGCCACAGTTCTTCACTTCTTGACTAAATTTTTCCCTGAATGATTGAATAGCATGGGACTCGTTTGCTTTGCCACACCGAGTGGCTTGATTACTTGAAAATTTATTATATAACATATTTTTTATACAATTTGCCCTTGAAGTAGTTTGCCGCATTTTACAAATCTGTCCAAAGTGGGAAGCTGTTATTCTAAGAACTCTTTCTTGGATCCATAAGGGATTACCAGCTTGCCCAACTGTAGCTCTTTCGATATATTGAATTTCTTGTTGGGTCTTCTTCAATTTGTTCAAAAATTCAGTTTCCATTTTCTTATATGTTTCATCATCCAACGGTAAAGGTGGCACACATGCTTCTGGTCCATAATCTTTATCAGGCATGGATGATTTCACTTTCTGATAAATTTTTTTTTTGCGTACTTGTAATCTTTTTTCTTTGGTTCTGGAAATGTAGGTCTGTTTAAATTTCTGTGGATTTCTACCAGTTATGGCCCTATGCACTCTTCCGTGGTAATCTCCAGCGGTGTTGAAAGATAATGCAGCAGCCTCACATCTTGATTAATATGAACCTTTCAGAGAGAAGTTGATTCTTTTTTCGCCAACAAATTTGCATACTATACTGTTGAAATGCTCAGCTAGGTTATTATCCATATTCAAGAGGAGGCTGCTAGCATTGTAAATGAGCCTTTGTAAAGCTGCCTCTATATCGCTGTAGAGCCCAGAGGATTTCATTGCAGGTACAAGATTTTCTTCATTCGAATCCGGAATACATTTGAAATATTTTATAAGGTGACACTTATCATGTTCTCCAAACACATGTGAAGGCGCATTTCTTATGTCACCTTCGAGAAATTTAATTTTTTCTGGCAGAGACACTTTCTCGCCCATTCTGTGTAGAGCAGCTTTTTTAACCGTAATTCTCAGTCTCAATGAACGAGTAAAAACTTCTTTCCTCAATTTGGGAGAAACTTAAATTTTTTGAAGTACTCCGTTTTCTAACTGTAACACATACACTAATTAATTAAATAAAACTGACCGATACTTGATGAAAATCCATAATAAAACTTACTAATACAGTTTATTGTATGATTTTCACTACATAAGGTTTTACAACAACTGCCATACAATAGCTTTTCAAGCATAGACAATAAGTTACCTCTGAATTACAACTATTTTATATCCTAACTTAATTTACTATCACCTGTCTGCCTACTCTCTAATGAAAGAATTTACTCGAAAAGGTCAGATTTAAATTAATATTTCATATGAATAAATTACATCTAAAAATAAATACGGTAATTATACTGAAGATAATTAACTTTTCTGACCTGGAAATAAACATATTTGATAATGGCGAATTATTCAATTCAATTTGATCATTCATCAGATGTTGAGAGTTTCTAAATTTGTTCATTTCTATACTTTACAATATATGGTTATTTTCAGGTAAGAAAAGTTCATTTCTATACTTTACAATATAAGGTTATTTTCAGGTAAGAAAAGTTAATTATCTTCAGTATAATTACAGTATTTATCTTTAGTTGTAATTTATTCATATAATTAATGAATTTATACATGATCTTTTCAGGTTAATTCTTTCAATGGTTGTAATTATTATTAATGCTTGAGAAAGCTATTGGCTAGCGAAACACGTGTCGCGGTTTTTGTAAAACCTTTTGTAGTGAAAATCATAAAATAAACTGTATCAGTAGGTTTATATACTAATTAGATTATGGGAAAAACTTATAATACTTCAACTTACCGTATATGTCCCTCAAATTTGAAGAAAAATTTCTAAGTAGATGGTTTGTGCATTCTACTTTTTGTACTAATTTGTTTCCACACGGCCTACATTCCAACAGTTTGTTGTGTACCGAAGAATCGACATCTCCTATCATCCTACAATATCTCAGACCGTGTAATTCTTCACTACATTTGAAACCTTCCACTATTATATCAGTTTCCATAGAAGTGGAGGTTCCTGACCAATTTTTATATCATTTATGCTGGGGTATTTCAATATCCTTATGCTGGAATTTTGCACAAATTGAACAATATTTGTTTCTAATGCCCAAGTACAACAGCTTGCCTGTAGGATACCCAATAATACATCCCTGAAACATAAATCTTTTAGTGATTTTTTTTTTTTTTCATTTTATGAAGAAATGGCAATTCCATTTCTCATTATCAATAAGTTACTCACCACTCCAGATAATGCATCATAATTAACATTATAAGACCAGGCCCCATCTGTGACAACTGTTATACATGGCACTCCGTCATTGTCAATATCTCCCACGTCTCTTGCTAGATTTGCTTCTTCGGCTGCCTCTTGCATTGAATCCCATGCAGATTTTCTCAGGACATCGGAAACCTTATCGTGATATTTATTGATAGTTTTATTGGTCATCATGGGCATGTTGACAGTGGCAGCTATTTCATCGAGTTGCGAAAAACCGATTCCTGTAGAAATGGCAGCTACGGCTAAACCCGAATTGATATCCATTTCAGTGCATTCTGACTTCTCCGTTGTGATAGTTTGGATTAAGCAACACATTTTGCATTTCAGAACAAAACTGCTAAAAAGGCCCTTTCTTGTTTCTCGAATTGGAACCATATCTGTTATATCACAAGAAAATGGTTCATGTTTTTTGCCACTAAAAATTTGGACAAATAAATGTTCTATGTCGAAAATCCGCCTACCACTGAAAGTTTCATGGGTCGTAGCCACTTGCCTGAAAAAATATAATATGTGAATGCAACTCAATAATGTTGATTATTAATATGATACAATCAAGGAGCAGACATAATTACATACTCTTTCGTTATCTCTAGGTAATCTTCATCTGATGAAAATCTTTCTATATCAGGGAGTTGTTGGGTGTCAGTTCTAACCTCGAGTTCTAGTCTTGCAGTTGAAGGTAAACTCTCCGGTACAGCAGTTTGCTGTTCTGGCCAACTAGATTGCTCACGACTATTACCTCTACCAAGTTTTTGCTGAAAAATTCTAAAAAAAATTCAGGAACTCACAGGATAGATCAAAGAATAATAATCCACCGGCTAAAAATTTTTATCGCGATTTTTCAATAAGTTATGCTTTAGTTAATTAACAATTTCATGTAGCTTCAATATTAACATTGCAAGTGCGATTATTGTTAAACCACAAATCTCAGAATTTTTCTGTTCGTGGAACGATTTTTCGAAGGCTTTGAGAATAGCTTCCAGTTGGCAGAATAAAAAAAAATGTTAATCTTTTTCGTCATAAGTGTCAACAGTAGGTACCTACTAGATATGCTAATGAGTTATTTATGATCGAATATTCCTAATCCCATCGATCCACCTGCTTTAGAATTGTCATTCCTTCGACCTCATTCCACTATAGAGTAGTGGCCTGCTTAAAAGGCAATAGTAAACAAACCGTACAAATTCCAGTGTGATGTTGCCAACGCTATTTCATACGATTTTCAGTTTAGGATTCTGTCGTGGGGTAACACCTTCCCATAAAAAATTTGAAAATACTCTTAATTTCAATATGCCGGCCAAATGACACATTATATGGAAAAATGTTTCTAGCAAACTCTGTCTATTTTTGGATGTAGAATCCCGCTGAGTCAATATTTTTTTCATAAAGTCCCATATTAACGTTTCAAATTTTTTTTTTTCGCAAATATGAAACATTCATTAACTCAGCGGGATTCTCTGTAGATATAGGAAAGTATTTTTCCTTATAATTTTTTGGCTAAAATCCATCATTTTCTCGCAGAATTCTAAATTAGATTTCAGTATGAGACGCTCACTCCTTACGACTCTTTTAAGTATAAATTGAAAGGAGTTTATTTTTAGGACATATTCATTGAAAAGATGGAGAAGTTGAAAGCCGAAACCTTTCCCAAAAAATTAATTACTCTTAAAAATATGCCTCTTTCAATTTGAACAAGATTCTTATGGCTGGGATTTTTTTCAAATAAGCGAATTAATGTCATTACGTACTGTCATCGATGTCATTAGTAGATTTAACTCATTCGTGACAAAGTCGTAATTTTATGAATGAATTGAGTGCTTCTTCTTATAATGTGGTCCAGATTTGGTGCTGAAGAGGCGATATGGCAAGAGTCTTATGCCGAAATATTGGATGTCCACCAGTGAGGATGACAGTGTTCCATGTAAGTGAAATTTTACCTCGTTTATTCACTATATTGTGTAGCAATCCTGTGAATGATATCTGACTCAATTCCATAACGAATGTTTGGAATATAAACTGAATAGGGAAAAGTGTTTTTTGTATAATTCAATGTTCATATAAAATTATTTGTTTGGAAAGTATTTTTCTTTTGTGTGAAAGTAGCTGTTTCGTGAGTGCTTTTCTCTCAGTTTTGTATGAAAGTTACTTCTTTGCATGATCTACACATCTTTGTATAAAGTTAATTTTTTGAAATTAATTGCTTCATTTTTGTAAAATTCACACATTGACATTCAGAAAATCTCTCAAAATATTCAATAGTTTTTGGTGTAGGGAAACGAGTATACATTAGATAATACTAAAATATCTCCATCCCGCAACTTTACATCTTCATGAGATTGAGAGTTTCAAATTGTTTGGTTAGCTATTTAGCAATTTTATAAGTGATGACACTAGACACTATAATATTAGAAATCTATAGACTCCTGGACACATCTTGAGTGTGTTTTTCACTTCTGAAACCATCGAACCATCTTATTTAATGGGTTCCTTGGTAATTTATTATAGGGACTGTTATCAATTAAATTATCAATTCTCCCATAGTAATCTAACTGTCCAATATCATAACCTTGTCTGCTTTTTGATAGAAAACATCTTTCTTTTTCAATCATATATGATAATCCATTTTCTTTCTTTTTTTGGAAGTAAAGTGTACCCTGTTAGATATAAATAGAGACCAGGTCAAGATTAACACATTAGTGAACTTCATCTCCTGAAGATGCCAACTTGGTTGGTGAAACGCGCGTCGAAAAGAGTGTTGCAGTTCTGGTGTTTGGGAACAGTGTTTGTTTTGAATATTGAATATATTTAATATGATTATTGTAATATATACACGCACATACTTTCATATATAAATTATTCCTCCTGAAAATCAGAAATTAATCCCTCCCCAAAATTTAGATCTAAATCCACCCTTAGTATATGTGGTTCGTATATAAGTTCGGGTCAAATCTTGCAACTGAATTTCAAAGCAGTTATCCTTAACCAATTGGGTTGAAAATTTGCACACACGTTCAGTTTGGATGAAAATGCATAGTTAGCTAACGTTTGTTTGGATGAAAATTCACATTTAGCTAGGTGACTCCAATCTTCATCCAACATGGTGGATATTTATTTTTTATGTGCCCTATCAAATGAAAACGTTTGATGAAAGAAATGGGAAAAATAACATGACATCACTTTAACTCCAATATGGTTAACCTTTTAATTTGGTGGACTAATTTTTTATGTAACTACATGAATTGGGTTTCAAATGAAAGAGTTTGATGCATACGAAGAATACGAAAATACGAATACGAAAAATAACATGTCATCATGATTGGTTCTTAAGCACTTCCATGATATGGGTATTCAATCAAATCAAATCAATTTATTCTTTACAAAAAAATACATGAATATTCAATCAACAAAGATCAAAGACAGATGCATCTTTATCGGACTAGACAGAAAAATGGGATGTAAATATGCAATTTAGATAATTAACATATAGTTTTGTGAGTAACTCTTGAACCTGTTTTCATTTTCTTTAATATATGTAATTATTTGAAATATGTATAAGCTGGGCAAATATTTATTTGCGATCTTTTGAATTGGTTGACAATGAACATAGCTCTTAATATTTTTTCTGTGCTCTGGATGCCTTATCAGCATGTGGCGAGGAACCTCAAAATACTAATCCATACTGTAGAACTAACTGAACAAGTAAATAATATAGTAATTTAAATACATTGAAAGAAACAAAGTCTCTGAGCTGCCTTATCATGTAACAGCAGGTACTTAGTCTGGAGCATACAGTTTTTATATGGGCCTCCCATGAGAGTGTTTGGTGAAAACAAAACGAAAAATGTCATGAAATCACTCGATATGGCAGACCTCTATAATATCATCAATCAATTTATTAAAAGAAGAAAGTAATACAAATCATGAAATTATGAAACAACAAAGCAAAGGTGCCGGGAAACTTGTTAAAGACATTAATAGATAAAGAATGCTTGATCGATAATTCATTAGAAGTGGCAAAAATGTTCAATTTATTTTTTGAAAATGCCTCAAAAGAAATGGTCTCTAGGAATTCTTATACTCCTGACATTCCAATTATTAACATCAACAAATTGCAAACCAATTTACTTTCGTGTTACTATACTTCAGCTGAACTAAGTGAACTCTTATTTCCTAAAATAACAACAACAACTAAATAGTTCGCTTCCAATACCTGAACCCCTTCATTCTATCTGGAGACCACTCTCAGTTATGAAAGATACAGATGCTGTGAGATGCTATCATCCATTTTGAGCCTATCTGAGGAAAATTTCACAGCACCACATTCTCAGATTATCGAGATAGTGTGAAGCAGTGTATGAAAAATTATCGATGGCGGCATCTATTATAACTGAAGAAGATTATTCGTAAAACTAATTCTGGTTGCTGAACATCCAAATTCTATCCCAACCAGAAGTGAGAGCTCTCGATTGATAAGCAAAAACTGCAAAAAATTGAAAAAATCTATATTCAAAGGTTCACATCTCGAAAACTGTACAATTCTGATCTTTGGCTGTGGACACTTTCAATCAGCACATCAAGAACTACAACATATTGTAATGAATCTAAAGCCGGCCCTGACCGATATCTCAGTCAGCAAACGCATGACTCATCGCGAAACATCGCGAAAGGTGTAGATAGTCCCGAAATCCTTAGAGAGATCCGAAGCGATCGTTGGCAATATAAAAAGGCGCCGCTTCTAGTCAGCCAGGCAGTCTGTACCTAGAAAGTGAATCGTGCGTTTAAAATAAATCGAACTGTAAAGATAAATTAAGCGTTAGTTGCTAAGTGTTGTACGTAAATTAGTCGTGATAGTGAAATATTGTAAAAATAAATTTGCTTAAGACAGTTAATACTTTAATCCGTTACAATTGGTGATCAGAAGTGGATTTTTAAAATAATTTTGTGAGCGCTTAGTGGACAATTTTTGTATTACGGTGAAATTGACTATAAAACTTTCGCGCAGATAGACTGGTGATTCATTGTGTTTCGCGAAGTGGACAGTACCGGACTACGGAAACATAAACTGATAGGTCTTTCTCGCGAAAAATAGATTCCCCGTAAAAACGCATATGTTGCCGTTCGTCAACGACAAGACAAAGGTGTTTTCGTAGACGGCCTCATCAACAACGAGTCTTGCACCATGCTGCTAGATACAGGTGCGACGAGAACCATTCTTGTGCCAACCTTTGCCAAAACACCGTCAAGCTGGAAACTACGCACCGCAACAGAGGAGCCAGCCACTGTACTTGGAGAATTACCAATTGAATTGGTGTTGGGCAGCACTAAATTGAAACATCGTGCATTGGTGGCAGACATCGAGGACGATGCAATCATTGGAATTGACATAATGAATTCCAGAGGGTTCGAGCTGAATTTATAAGACTGCGTCCTACGTGTCGGCGGAGAAGAGCTGGTGCTTCATGGAAGAAGCGAAGAGACGATAAAGGTCCTATTGGCTGAAGACATGTGCGTACCTGAAAGGGCTGAAACCATCCTGGAGGCTCGCTTGGACGGAAGTGCGAGCAGCGGCAAGATGGTAATGTTCGAGCCCAAGATACACGTGAGAAAATTGGACGAAGAATCGCACTGGGGAAGACCCTGTTGAGTGTTGATAAAGTTGTGCCAGTCAGGATCATGAATGTCAACTACTTTCCCGTGACCTTGAAGAAAGGAACAATGCTGGAGCACTGTTCGTCCATTTCCTCTGTGACACGGAGTGTACGCAGTTCGGTTAGCCAAGCCAACAACTTGCCTAAAGAGTTGGAGAAGTTGATTGACATTTTCTCCAAGGACATACCACAAACTCACCGATCAAAACTGAGGGAGTTAGTCAAGAAGTACCAGGAAATCTTCGACATTGGAGAAGGAAAAGGCGGCAGAACGAATGTGGTTCAGCATAGTTGAGAGCAGTTCAGGACAATTCTGGGAAAACTATAAAATTGTTAGAAATCAGTTTTTTTATGAACAACAAATTGATGCAAATCGTAATAATCCAAGACAGATGTGGAAACATCTTAAATCAATAATAAATCCGGTTAACAATAGTAAAATGAATAAAATCATCTTTCGTGAAAACAATTCAATAACAATTAGTGAAAATGAACATGAGATAGCTGAGAATTTCAATAATTACTTTGTTAATAGTATTTCAAATATATCTAAGATTATCCCTCAATCTGATGAATGGTCATCCACAAATTATTCAGTTATAAACAGTTCTTTTTCCAAATTTAAACTATTAACGATGACTCAACTGTGGAAGATTATTCATTCCTCAGACAATAAAAACAAGTCTGAAGTACTGAATAGCAAATTTTTAAAAGAAACATTCGACGTATTTGGGTATGTGATATTAAACCTGGTGAATACATCTCTGGATAAAGGAATATTTCCAGATCAACTGAAGATAACTTCTGTTATTCCTATACCAAAGGTTAGTAATACAATTGAAGCAAGCGATTTTCGCCCTATTAATACTCTACCAACTTTAGAGAAAGTCCTTGAACTAGCAGTTTATGAACAATTAGTTGCATACTTGGATGATAATGAATTATTCTTAGGTAAACAGTCAGGATTCAGAAAAAATCATTCCTGTGAATCAGCTATTCAGTATACTTTCTCTAGATGAAAAAATGCGTATGATGAAAATAAATACACTGTAGCTGTCTTTCTTGACGCGCGTGAAGTGACAGAATTTATTGACGGATCACCCTGTAGCGCTTTTGAATACTTAATGAGATTTTATTACTCTACACTCTTTTGAAATAGACTATAAGTACTTATAATAATAACTCTATTTAGGTATATCTTTCCTATTATTTTATGAATACATTTAGTTCGCTTATCTAAATTGGGTATAAAAAAATTCATATTACTAAATTCCAAGATATAGATATATCTAAAAGGAAGAAACGAATAGCAGATACGACCGCCCAGTATTAGGAAATATTTCTCTTTACGGGGCAAAAGAGACATTTTCAGTATATATTTTGAGGATCTTCAAATGTCCAAGGGTATCGCTGTGGTATTCAACAAGAAATTCGGTCAGCTCCAAACATTACGAGAACAGAATCCAGAAGTCGGAGGGGTGCTACAGTTGAAGAAGGGTCAGAGAAATATTTTCTACTTAGTGACCAAAAAGCATTCTCGAGACAAACCGTCGTATAAAGATGTCTGGAGGAGTCTTACCAGACTGAGGGACACGATGCTCGACCAAAATCTCGTGGACTTGGCAATCCCGAAATTAGCCTCTGGGCTCGACCGAGCATAAAGACTGTGGAGTGTTACTTCCATCGAACTTCACAGTGCAGATATAGAGAGTCTTTCAGGTATCGACACACGCCAAGGATGACATTTCGGGGCGAAACGTCTTTAAGAAGGAGGCAATGTAATGAATCTGAAGCCGGCCCTGACCGATAGATGAGTCCCGAAATCCCTAGAGAGATCCGAATCGATCGTTGGCAATATAAAAAGGCGCCGCTTCTAGTCAGCCAGGCAGTCTGTACCTAGAAAGTGAATCATGCGTTTAAAATAAATCAATCTGTAAAGATAAATTAAGCGTTGTACATAAATTAGTTGTGATAGTGAAATATTGTAAAAATAAATTTGCTTAAGACAGTTAATTCTTTAAACCGTTACAATATCAAAATTTCGGCAAAATTCAAAGCAAGCCATTTCTCATAAGAAATGTGCGGGGTCCTTTATCAAAATATTGAGGAAAAATTTTACCATCCGAAACAAAATTAATCTTCATTCTCATTACAACTGTTAATTTTTAAAGAAAAAATCGCACTCGGTGAACAGATAGAATTTAGATTATTTTAGCTACTTGCTGAATTGTTGTCTGAAATCATTTGAAGGGATTGAATTACATCAATTTCATTGAATCATGCGGTGCCCTGAAATCACCATGGAAAACAGTTGCTCATTGATATTTACTGTCAACCTGACAATATTGTTGAAATATCTTGTTGTATTAACCCCCAGATCAGTTTTCATTGCATTTGTTGTTTCTAGTATTGTTGTTCTTTGAATCACCGTTGTTCCTGTTGTTTCTGCCGTGTTTTTGTTCCCATTGTGTTTATTGTTCCTGTATTTGTGTTGGATATTGTTCTTGTGTTCCAGTTGTTTTCTGTTCGTGTGTACCTGTTCATATTTTAATATTTCTGAAGTTCCCATTTTGACTGATATCAGCTCATTTTGATTGACAAAGTTCAATAAGGCACGTCTGTCACTTCAAGCAAAGATTGAAATTGTTTTAATTGTTGGTGAAGAGGGGAGGTCTTATCGTGAAGCGGCCGCTGAATTTAATAGAAGACACCCGCTAGAGGTAGCGGTACACCCTGGAACTGTACATAAAATATATAATCTATTCGTGAGCATCGGCCAAGTAACAAAGGACAGAAAAATTGTAAAACATCATATTGATGATGATA
>NW_019291488.1:63345-80677 GCF_000500325.1 Leptinotarsa decemlineata | reverse complement strand
CCAATAATTGAAAATCTATTGCGGCAGTTGTATCGCCAACAGCATATGCAGGAATAACTTCTGTGAAGAATCCTGCACTGACAGCTGTTGGATATAATCCAACGCCCTTCGTGGTATTAGCCAGGGGAGTAGTTGTTTTCTGATAGGTGTCAGTCCATTAACCTACTGTGTAGGGTGTGAGACTGGCCTGAACGAATTGTTCTCTTAGATGATTTAAATTTGTTGTCATTTATTCAGCCTTTTTTGCCAAATCAGCATGGATGTATATAACATTCAACAAAATACGCAAATAATGAAGTTGTTCCATCAAAATGATTGTTCTGTTTGGGCAACGTACCGCGCGATTCGCCAATTTCAGGGTCGTCATAATCATCCTACCTAGAGGACTATTCACAATATTGTGAATAAATTTGAGTCAACTGGTCCAGTTGACCATCGAACAATACCCGAATGTCGAAAAATCGTCAGATCTACCAAAAACATCGCCGTTGTCTGTGAGAGTGTGCAGAAAAATCCAAGGCAATCGATTTAGCGTCGCTCTCAAGAACTCGGCCTTTCCCAGACCACAACTGAGCGTCCAATGCCTCCCATTAGGTGCCAATAGGTCCATATTTCTTTGAGAACGTTGACCAGGCTATCACCGTCAATGGCGAGCACTATAGGTCGATAATAACCAATTTCTTTTGGCCTGAATTGGATTATATGGACACCAACGACATGTGGTTTCAACAGGACGGCGCTATTTGCCACACAGTTCATGTTTCATTGGATATTCTGCACGTGCCATTTGAGGGCATGGCCATTTCACGTGGAGGTGATGTGAACTGGCCACCGGGATCGTGCGATTTGACCCCATTAGACTCTTTTTTGTGGGTTTTTTTCAAGTCGCAGGTGTATGCGAATGAGCCACAAACAGCGGTCCTTAAAGTCAACAAAACCAGTGCCATCGGTCAAATTCAGCTTGATTTATGAGCCAGAGTCATTAAAAATTGTACGTTTCAGATGCGTTCCAACCAGAGAAGCCGTGGAGGATATTTGAACGATATTATATTCCATACATAAAGGTGTCAATAGGTCTTTCAAATGAATAAAAATTTTCGATGATATCTAAAACACACTTCGTTTTGCGATGCACTGTTTAGAACCTAGTACTGAATATTACTGGAGTTTTATCCCAACACCAAACCGTTATCTTCAACACTTAAATCTAAAGATGGGAAGCGCTTGGTGAAAAACCGTACAATTATACGCACATTTTTCATTTCATATTTTCAATTACAGACGAGGATAAGTCTGGATATAGTACAGCTAGATCGATCAAATCGAAGACATCCTCAAACCCCTAGATCCGATTACATTTCGCTAGATCTGGCACCGCTGCATCAACACCGCGACTACAATCGATCCATCGGACCAAACTCAACTTCCCTTTCCTGCTTGCTAATCTTGAACGTGACAATTCCTTGACCTAGTACGTGACTCGGCTCGCAGGATGAAAGCAGGAAAGTAACGACAGGTGACCCTCCGTGCAAAACAAATGGTCTCCACGTTTCAGACCATGCAAATTTGCTTGACGCGTTTGGGCAAAGGAGAAAAGTTGACACAGTTATTAGATTCATGGTGCTTTCTATCGTTTTGTTTACTCGAGAAGACTCTCATTTGGTTGCGTTATTTGTAACGGTCGGGTTAGATCGGGTTTATGCTAGGATGAATATTAAGATACTAGAAAATGAGAGCTGACTGAAAGAAAACAGCAGCACACTTGACACTTCAGAATATGTCAATTGAAGTAACACGAGCTATTACAAACTAAACTTCACTCAACCAAATCCATTCCTCACATTGAATTGGATTATAAACGTTTGAAATATTTAGAATATTCTGTAATTGACTGGGGCAATTTTATACTTATACAGTGTGTAAAAGCCAAATAGAATAAATTCATTATTTCTGTTACGATATACATTTCAACAAAATTGCGAAGCACATCAAATTTGAATTATAATTCAACTCCCGTCGGATGACAGGTACAACTCCTAAATTTTTCAAATGGGAAGTATAGACTTGTGATATATTGTTCGAAAGGTCTCTTCATTCTCTATTCAAAAATATTATCGCTTTCAAGTTTATTGCAACAATTGAGATAAATAAAATTAAAATCATGTGGTTACCAGAAATTATTGCAGTATACTCAAAACTTATTTCATGTTGAAGTATTAATAATAAAAAAGTAAGCAAAAACCATAGCGATGTTCGTTTTAGATGGTATCCTTCGAAAAACTGTAAAATATTTTCGTGGCAACGTTAGTTTAAAACATCTTGTCAATTTGATTTTTATGTTATTTGTCGGGGAAGCTATAGATTATACTGTAGATGACCCCTCTCGATATAAAAGACCCCGACACTCTGTCGAATTTTTCATCCAACCCACCCCAGCCAGGTAGGGGTACACCGTGAAGGCCGGCACTGATGTCTGAGGACACTCATGCCGCCATACCGTCAACACTCACCATCAGTTATGACTCATTTGTCCTTCTGGCAAACATCAGTCCAAAGGGTAAGGGAGCCAAGACGACGTGCAGTTTTATATGTTACAACATTAGTTGCCAGTATTTCAATTTGAGTTTAAATTTCATTAACTTCAAGTCTGACAAATGGATAGATTGACGGAAATGCATAAAATAACAGTTTTACAAATGATTGGTTTCGGAGATAAAACTCGAACACAACAGAAAGTAGCTCGCCTATATCATGAGAAATTATTTGATCACTCATCAAAAATGTCTTCTCGTAATCCTTGAATAATTAAATTCTATTGAAGTCTTTTGAAATATCATTTATGCAAGCTGTTTTCTAACTACGAAACTTTGGGTAGGAATGATTGGCAACTTCCTAATTGACCCATTTTTTCTATCAGCAAGATTAGCAGGTGCATCCTATACGGCATCTCGACCGCACCTTTCCTAATCACTGAATTGGACGTGCAGGACCTTGAAGTTGGCCAGCTCGCAGTCCTGATATGAAACCTCTAGATTTCTATTCATGGGGTCATCAGAATGTCACGAGGAATACTCCATGTAGGTACTTTTGGACTTATCAGACAGTCAATGACAAATCATACTAATAACGTATATCATTCACTACGAAAAAGCTATTGTATTAGCGAAATATGTGATATTTCTTAAAAATAAATTTTGTGAGGTTCGAATCGTGAGGTATAGTTTATGAAATTGATACTTCCTTTCTGTATCAACAGAAAATCCAAACCTTGCTTACTCATGACAAACAGGAGAGATTGATATCTGACTTCTTCTTCAACCTTCACTTCAATATAACTAAATGTTAACATAGCTCAAACAAGGCATTCGTAATTCAACACCAGATAACGCTGTTCTTATCTTCCATAAGTCTTATCAGTGGTGTCAGACTGAACTTCGACGACATTGTCGAACCTAACTGTTCTCAAAGAATGGACCTGACTATAAATGAGCATGCTGGTTTTCCCTGACGATTACACCATCTATAGGATCGACAGAAAACTCAAAACGTTTAACCAATAAACAAGAGGCTCTGTTTTCAATAAACTGCTCTACAGTGCAAGCTGCAGAGATATAGAAATCGAATATCCGTTTGGTCATCGATATCGAATATTGACTTTACAACAGACCACTGCGCTGTAAGGATTCCTGCTGATATGCGTCAAGTAATTTGGACCTACTGTGAATGTAGCTATGGTAGAGAGTGCAACATTAACTTCCGAACTGAAGCAAATAACAGAATTTCTATTTTATTCTGTTGTAGATATTCCATTTCCATCCACTGTTTTTCCAAACATATTAATTGTTGTCACTTTTTCTGGCGCTCTGATTTTATCGCGTAATTGCAATAAAAGCTGGTTTCGCGTTATTTCATCTAAATATTTTAGTGGCAACGTTAGTTTAAAACGCCTTGTCAATTTGATTTGTATGTTAATTGTCGGGGAAGCTATAGATTATACTGTAGACGACCCCTACTGATATAGAAGGCCCCGACACTCTGTCGAATTCTTCATCCAACCCACTCCAGCCAGGTAGTGGTACACCGTGAAGAGTGGCACTGATGTCTGAGGACACTCATGCCGCGATACCATCAACACTCACCATCAGTTATGACCCATTTGTCCTTCTGGCAAACATCAGTCCAAAGGGTAACGGAGCCAGGCTCCAACCTGTTTGAAATCAAGGCGACGTGCAGTTTTGTATGTCACAACATTATTTGTCAGTATTTCAATTTAGGTTCAAAGTTCGTTAACTTCAAGTCTGACAAATGGTTAGATTAACGGAAATGCATAAAATAACAGTTTTACAAATGATTGGTTACGGAGATGAAACCCGAACACAACAGGAAGTAGTTTACTTATTTTATGAAAAATCTGTGAGACAGATAAAAAAAGCAGCTGCCAATGCAATGAGTGATGAACTTGAGTTTGGGGAAAACCCACATACATCGAGTAGACAGGCATCCACTACATTCAATGTTAGCCATACATCGATAGTAAGCATATTAAAACAAAATAAAATACATTCCTACAAAATGATACCCACTCAGGAGCTCATGGAAGAAAGGCGATTTTATAGAAGAACTTATTTTTGTGAGTAAATGATGAACATGTTGGATAACAATATCATCCAATTAAAAGACGTTATGTTTTCTGATGAGTGTATTTTGTCCCTTAACGGTCTTTGCTACTGGTCAAATCCTCACTGGATGAGAGAAGAACACGCCCTCAAAATGTTAATGTTTGGGCAGGGATTGTAGGAAACCATATCATTGGTCCCTTTCCAATTCATATCCTGATCAGAGTTATTTCCAACACTCATTATTTTGTTTTAGCTGTTTTTCAACATTTTCGGCATTATCAACTACGCATTGTGCTCCTACTAGAATAGTGCTGTTCTAGTTCCACTGGAGTATTTTTATTAAGATCTGGCTCTTTCATATTTCNGTTCTAGTTCCACTGGAGTATTTTTATTAAGATCTGGCTCTTTCATATTTCACAATTTGAGATTTGATCACTCATCAAAAATGTCTTCTCGTAATCCTTGAATAAAATAATTCTATTGAAGTCTTTTGAAATATCATTTATGCAGGGTGTTTTCTAACTACAAAACGAAACTTTGGGTAGGAATGATTGGCGACTTCCTAATTGACCCATTTTTTCTACCAGCAAGATTAACATGCCTATACGGCATCTCGACATCACCTTCTCTTATCACTGAATTGGACGTGCAGGACCTTGAAATTGGCCAGCTCGCAGTCCTGATATGAATCGTTTAGATGTCTATTTATTGGGCCATCAGAATGTCACAAGGAATACTCCAGGACCTGGACCTATCAGACAGGCAATGACAAATCGTACTAATAACGTATATCATTCACTACGAAAAAGCTAGTATGTTAGCGAAATATGTGATATTTCTTGAAAATAAATTATGTGAGGTTCGAATCGTAAGGTGTAGTTTATGAAATTAATACTTCCCCATCTATGGTAACAGAAAATCCAAACCTTGCTTACGCATGATAAACAAGAAAGAATGATATCTGTCTTCTTCTTCAACCTTCACTTCAATATAACTAGATGTAACAATAGCTCAAACAAAGCATTCGTAATTCAACACCAGATAACGCTGTTCTGATCTCCCATAAGTCTCATCAGTGGTATCAGACTGAACTTCGACGACATTGTCGAACATAACTGTTCTCAAAGAATGAACCTGACTATAAATGAGCATGATGGTTTTTCCTTACGATTACGCCATCTATAGGATCGACAGAACTCGTGGGTTGGGCTACCCATCGGGCGCGTCCCCAGGTGGCGGATAGGGGAACGGCCAGGGGACTAGTGTCGCTGGACTCCTGATCAATGGCGGAAATAAGTAGGGTAAGGAGAACTGAAACCCACCCAAAAGCCTTTACAAAACATGTCACCGTGGACCAGTCTACCCAAGCTAAGGTGTAAAGAAATGGTGCCGACAGCTGAATAGCCGCAGAGTGATATGCGGTCACGAACGACCCCCTTGGGGAACCGGGCGAAACCTCATCGTAATCAGCCTACCTCTGGTAATGCAGGGCTCTGCCAGTGGTGATCAACTCTTTTCTTGCTTCTCCCGAGAACACACATGAATGAAACAACAAAAAGAAAAACCAATCCCGAGGCTGGACAGAAGTGGTCACCTCATTCTCAGGCGATGGCTGGTGATGAACAGAAATGTCCACCCCAATCTAGTGCTTGGAATGAGGCTGGACATAGCAGATCACCTTGTGATGTAATACAAAGGCCAAGGCGTAAGCGCATTTGCGACGTCAAGGCCAAAAGGAGAAAGAGAACGAAGGCAGGAGTGGCGGCAACTATAAGTGCATCCTCCTCCTCCCCAACTCCATCTCCAACAGCAAGGGCAACTACTGCGGCGGGTGACAAAAGCTCCGCCTTGAATAAAGACAAGGAACCGGCTGCCCCTACAGGAAAGCTCTCTCTTTCCCTCCACGGAGGGAACCCCAAGAAGGTTGATGTCGCTGCACTTTTCAAATCCTCCGCGGAGGCCACCGTGAGACACCTCAAGGTTGCCAAAGAGGCGAGTCTTCGCCTACACCTGCCAATATAAAGGAGATGTCTCCCAGTGACCTGTCCACCTTCCTGGAAAGGACAGGATAGACGATGACCTAGGAGGAGAACTCTTCGGGAGGATGTACAATGGGTCACATGTGGCTGTGAGTCTACACTCCCCCTCCCTACTCTACAGATACAGGATCGACAGAAAACTCAAAACGTTGCTCATCCAAAATAAACACGGGGCTTTGTTTTCAACTAACTGCCCTACAGTGCAAGCTGCAGAAAAATGTAGAGATTGAATAATCGTTTTTTTTTGTCGATATCGAATATTGGCTTTGCAACAGACCGCTGCGCTGTAAGGATTCCTGCTGATTTAACCAAATACAGAAATCATTGATATGCGTCAATTAATTTGGACCTATTATGAATGTAGGTCTGGTAAAGCGTGCAACATATTAACTTCCGAACTGAAGCAAATAATAGAATTTCTTTACTATTTTGTTGTAGATATTTCATTTCCATCTACTGTTTTTCCAAACATATTAATTGTTGTCACTTTTTCTGGCGCTCTGATTTTATCGCGTAATTGCAATAAAAGCTGGTTTCGCGTTATTTCATCTTCATGTTACATAGCACTTACCAACGCAACGCATGTTTAATTGGCCTCGTCATGGACTATTAACTGTGAATAACGTTACATGAACTACTCTCATCTCTTGGATTCATGTACTTCATTTGAATCTGACAGTCAGATGAAGAGCTCCCACACAAATATTTCAATACATTTGAATGAATTAATTTTCATTTTTTCCTGGATGAATAAACGCTTTAATGACAAGAACGAGGTACTCAATTTCGATAATAATAATAATATGTCTTTATTCACCATAAAAAGTACGATTAGAACAGACAAAAAGAAAAAAAAACAACTTTCAGCTAAGGCTGTTTTTGAACTCAACCTGAAAATAGCAATAATTGAATAATAACACAGTCATAATGTGATGACAAGATCGAAGCAACCGCTGCGGAAGATTCTTTTTTTGTATTTCCAGGTCAGGAACGGACAAAAGACTAGCTAGTGTAAGTCTTCAGTCATTTTCAATTGTATGAGGTTGAAACTCACAGGGTAGTATAATGTTTGGGTGTGTTATACGACAAGTAGCGGGTGACGGTGGAAGATTACTGTTTGGGGATGACTAAAACTGAACTGTTCCGTTTTTCCGTGTAGTGAAACTATTTATTGTTGAGAATGTTCTAAGCTCCTTCAGTAAGTAATCAGGCTGACGAGATATCAAAACTTTATCTGTGTTGGTGAGTAGATGCAGTGTTCTAAGTTTCTCAACTTTTAATCATCCGGATTCTTGCATGGCTGAGGATATGTGGTCAATTATCATATCTCCAGATACCAAACGATACCTGTCAAAACAGGTCCATAATAACTGTCGCGATAAGAAGTTTTGACATGATCAGTGACACGCATAGTCTATGTTTTGAGTTTGTGTTGAGCAAATCACGATTAGGAAACAGCTGCCTGACGACGATATAGGAACTTCTGTTCAGATACCTAACATGTTTGGTGAAGTAATTCATCAGTACCAACAGTGCCAACAGTACCAAGAACTATTTTTTCAAAATCTCTGGGACGTTTATTATGATATTCGGAATTACGTATATCTTCTGTTATAGTCAATATTCTCAAATGATTCATCTCCGTTAATTGAAATGTTTGTTGATCATTGACTATTTGTATACCAAAAAACAGGTAGTTTTTGTTTTAGTGGAACCCAGAATTTCAACAGATGTGATCATGAAACAATGCCCAGTAAGGTTAAAAAATATGTTCCTTATTTGAAAATTTGAAGTTCCCAAACTTCAGATTGTTCTTCAGCACATGTTCTTTAGCACATTGGTACAACCTTTTGGAAGTTTCACCGACAATAGTTTTGGTGATTTCATTCAATTGAGCATATATATAAGTAGCTTAGTGATTCAATAATTTTTCTGAAGAAAGGTTGGTTGGGAAACAGTCACGTTTCTGCATCACAAAAATCCTGGAAGTATGGATAGAGTTACCCCAAAGTAAAATTCCATAAGTCAGGTGGCTATGGACCAGAGAAAAGTAGGATATCATGAGTATATCTGTGCTGACAGATCTTTTCAGTCTTCTCGTTATAGAATTGAAACAGACATCAATAGGAACGACACATATACGGAAGAATATTGATATAGAATGTTATTTACATGAAACACAAAATTCCTCAGTAATGTTCTTCGAAGTTAAGAAACAAGAAACTAATCTTATTCCTCAACAGCACCGTTTTGTATAACATTATTACTTTATGTCACCGGAAGAAATGACATGAGTATAAATTTGGGATAATGAAATTAATGCATAAATACTTTATTTTGAAGTGGAATTGACAGATGGAACTTTCAAGATGGTGACTAGGTGCCACCTGGGAAAAAAAAATGGAAAGGGGGGTCTTGTGATACATCTTTTTGGAGCTCCTGATAAATGCTTCACAACCCTAGAATATAATGTCAGTATATTCAACTACTACAAAATGGCGAATTATCCTGCTATATGGTTTCCCAATATTTCTGCCCAAACGTTAGTTTTTCCTGGATATTGGGTTCGTGTTTCCAGTAAAACGTGGGGTTAGTGTCACTGCAATAACGGCAATTTTGTCTGTGAACATTGCCGTTTAAAAAAATGTACATCCATCACTAAAACGATTATAGGATACGTAGGATGCCTTGCAATGGTTTCCTTCATGATTTCGCTGAATTCTGTTCTACGATCAGAGTCATTTTCAGTTAATTGGTGTACCATTTTAATTTTGTATGGATGATACCTATTCCTCTTCAAAAATCTCCACACAGTAGAAGGAGACACCTCACAAACATTTGAGACGGAATAAATAGACTGTTCAGGATTTACTACCATCCCACCAATTATTTGCACTTGCTGTTCTTCCGGAACCTGGGGGGCTTTTTGTTATGTACACTACCGGTAGTTGTGAATTTATATACAAGTTCCCTCAAATATTTTTCACAGGTAGAACGATTCGGAAAACGTTCATTGAAAATCTTTTCGGTCTCGTGGAAGTTACGCGTCGCACCATAAATAAAAAACGCTTCAATTTTTTCCACCAATGGACGAGAATTTACTATTTTAGAGATTGTTTGACGTGGTACTTCTCTACTAGTAAAACCAAAAACTAAATGGGATTATTCTAACTGAACGATGATGCTCACTGTCGTACTGACATTTTTTGTCGTTCTTATAAACAAAAAATAACTTATCGGGTTGTTGGAATTGCCATATGGCAGATAATATGGAATATTTCTAGAAATATCGACATTAATGTATTTGTTTTCAGGAAATTATTAAATGTTTCACCATTTTGTAGTAGGTGAAGATATTGACTTCATATTCTAGGGTTGTGAAGTATTCGTCAGAAGCTTCAAAATGATGTATCACAAGACACTCCTTTCAATTTTTTTTCCAGATGGCGCCCAGTCGCCATTTTGAAAGTTTCATATGTCAATTTTTCTTCAAAATAAAGTACTCATGCATTAATTTCATTACGCCAAATTTAAATTTTTTGAGTTGCCCCGTTCAAAAAATAAAAACTAGGGGCCTTAAAGAAATGCACTGTATGTATATTTCGTATCAGCATTGCACTCATGCGGAGCCGGGGCGTGTCGCTAACATTGTGTAGCAATCCTGTGAATGATATCTGATTCAATTTCATAACGAATGATTGGAAAATAAAATGAATAGAAAAACGTGTTTTTGGATGCTTCAATGTTCATGTGAGAGTAGTTGTTGTGAAAGTATTTCTCTTTCGTGTAATTCAAAGTTTATATGAAAGTAGTTGTTTCAAGAGGGCTTTTTCTTCCAGTTTGTGCCTTCACATATTTTTATGGAGTTGATTTTTCGAAACTGATTACTTTCCTCCCTTGGAAGATTTTCACTAATTTTATCAAGATTGTGAAGTCGAAAGCCAAGACCTCTTTCCCTAAAAATTAATCTCTCCTAAAAATATACCCCTTTCAATTCAAATGAAGAATAACCGCTTGAAATATAATAATTGTCTCAACAGTTTCCCACTATCAGTTAAATTCGTTATTTTCACGTATTGACATTTCAGCAATTACGTATCAGAAGAACAAACGCCTAATTGAGAAATATTATTTGCTTCGATCAAGATACACGCATCATCTTCGTGGAATAATTCTAACTTGTATTGGCTTCCTTTAAATACCAGCCAATATAACTGTTTTAAATTAACCCGATAAAGAATAGATATCCCGTTTGTTATCTTAACTGTAACGGGCACATAGTTGCTTCTCAGTTCACTAGCTTGGTCGTGAAATACTTATTGATGGATGCGTTATATTCAATGAAAACGAAAGTTCTATGATTTATAATCTATAGGTTGCAATGAAGTTGCTTTCTTTCACCTTGAACAAGAATTGTAAGAGATTTTCAACTACCTCGGCCTAAAAGATATAATATTGCAAAACTTTATTTTTGAAGAGACCTGTGAATTTGTGAAAATAATTCGTAATTTTCATTGAATAACTAGAGGATAGGGTTGATAATATATTCTCTCATGAAGACGCCATGTATTGAAATGACAAAAACTCTATCCATGAATATCAGAGTTGGAAAAGGTTTTCCAAGAAAATCCTTTGAAAGACGAAGCTTCGATATTCTCTCTTTGTAAGTAAAGCTCACACTGCAAGGCAATAAAATGAAATCAGAACACAAAAACAAAGCATTTCTGCTGGCTTCCTACTTTCCTATCATTTTACCAAATATGAGAAACTTTCGAAAAAAAGGAAGAAGAAATCATGATCAGTGAACATGATTCCCAGCATTGTGTAGATTAGGCATGGAAATTTGTTCCTACTGGAAGAAAATATTCTACAGGAATGCTACACAACGTAACATACGAAGAGTATTGATACTGAATGGAGAATATTCAAGCTCCTGATGATCTTTGTAAAAAAGACACTCGTCGTCATGTTCAGTACCATTTTGGGTTCTCCTACAGGTCGAAGCATTTTTTTAATGAATTACGACTTTGTGTTACCAGAAGGGACAACTAATGGTGTATAAAAACATTTGAACGGTGAGTCAACTCAATCTCAATCATGTTTGGGGGAAAGCTTTTATGCTTTTTGCTTGCTCACTATGAAGAAATCTGGGAAACATTTTATTAGTTCGAACTTCCATTGTCTAATATGATATAAAATGAATTGAAATTCCTGAAAGAATCAATGAAATTGAAAATTTAAAAAGATAAGTTGAAAATAACAATTGAAATGAGCAAAAAAACTGATAGTACAATGAAATGAAATACATGCAAGAATTGAAACTAACAAAAAATAAATTGAAAATTAAAAGATCTCAAACAAAGTTACTTCGCGACGTTTCGATTGCTAGAATCCACAATCATCTTCGGGTGATGACTGAACTCCGAGAGATGACTATTCATAGATTCGAATGTTTCCACTCATCCCTCCTTCCCTCTTAAGCAGAGCTGACCGTTTGGCGGGAGTTGGCCGTTTTCCGCTTGGTTATGGGTTTACATAAGTTGCCTATCTCTAAACTAGCTTGGCTAAATGCATTGTTGGACAAAATATATGCGGCTTCTTTGAGTTTTCTCCTGAACCAGTGTTCCTCTTTTTATATCGAAGTTTGGGTTTTTTCAAAAGTTTTGTCTATTTCTATGACTCTAATTCAAACTGTAATATCTCAGTGAATACTTATTTAATCAGTGCACTTTTGCCAACGTAACACGAGTTGATCAATTCCATCAGCATGAAAATTGTGTGATCGGAATTCGATAAAGTCGACGAAGGCTGTTTTTGCCTTGTTCTGGTAAAAGTTCTACCAATGAGAAAGTAGTTGAAAAGATGGTAGTCGATCAGTGATAGGTCTGGGGAGTATGGTGTGTAAGGCTTATCTTTGACACTCAATTATTTTAATTTTCAAACGGTGATTTGTTCAACGTGCAGACGAGCATTGCTGTAATGATTTGGCTCGGTTGAAGAAAGTTCAGAACTCTGCCGAACTCTAAGAACCTGTTTCGGTCTCCAGCGGGGCAAGCACAAAGTATATGCTCTGTTGTTTCATCATTTTCCAAACAGAGGCGACACACACTGTCTTCTGACAGTCAAAGTATCTGCATATGACGATTCAAATGACAGTGGCCTGTAAGAAGGCCTGTTAGACATCGTAGTTCATCCTTACTGTAGTCCAACATCTGTTTGGTATCAAGCTGCTTGCAGCACCCTCCTTTGCAAGGGAGTCAGCAGCCATATACTTACTATACACTTCTTTTTTCTTAGATCCTGAAACACCCGGAGAGATGGCTGATGCAATCAAATCTTTAAAAAATACGCACACCTACGACATTCACGATCTAAACTCTCACATCATAAATACTCTAGGCAGCTTGTGTCAAAAAAGGGCAGTTTGCGGGAAGTTTTGAAATTTGGTTCNATTCGAAATTTGGTTCTATGTGGTATTTTGGACTGCTGAATACGAATATGAGGTTTGCCAATAAAATTTTCCATAGGAAATATGTTTTTTTTTTGCAAAAATTGTGAAAAAATTCGATTTAGTTTTGTTTTTTTGGGAATAACTCGAAAACTACGCATTTTGTGTAGAAAGGTCACCCATAAAAAAAGGAAGAAGAGAAAATTTCCTACATTTTACGTTTCCTAAGTTTTTTTCTACGGTCAACCATTAAACCATGAGAGAACGCTAGAAGTGAGGGGAAACCCCCAAAACTCGGGATTTTCGGCGATTTGACACGGGAATGCAATATTGAAGGAATTATTCGTTAAACTCTGAGGACCCTGAGGAGTGGGGTTGGAAAAAAGCGATCTCAGGCTTAGAGCCAGTGATCACGCTTGCCCCCCAGCTCCCCCTGCGCTTCTGAAGCTGATTTCGTGCAAGTGCACCACAAATTGCCACAGAAATTGTGACTACAGGAAGGCAGGTCTATTCTGCTCCTCTTTAAGCGTAAATTGTGAGGGCACCTGCAATAACATTGAAACGGTGCAAGAGGAGGAGCAGGACGAGGAGGAAGCCGAGGCTGAGATGGACGATTTGTTGCCGTTGGACATTCTCTGAATCGAGATTTTTTTTCTTTATACTCGCCTTTTCATTCTTTTTTCAAATACTTTTAGATATATTTATGTATGGCTATAATTTACAGAAGTAAACATAGGAACGCAAAGAGGATTCCCGCGCCAAATCGCCAAAAATTCCGATTTTAGGAATTTTGGGGTTTTTCCCCCACATTTAGCGTTCTCCCGTCGATTTTTGTTTTTTAATTTTGCAAAAAAAACATTTTTCCCTAGATAGTTTTTTGGGCTGCATGTTCAGCAGCCCAAAATACTAATTATCCCATTATGGTAGAAGAGGACTACCGCTTGAATATTTTGAATCGTACAGGTATTTGTCAACAACAGATACTCTAGTTCCAAGCCAGTTACACACGGTGTATCACAAGGTTCAGTTCTTGGACCCCTTTTGTTTATATCATAGATCTGTTCTTTCATTTATTTCCAAATAATATAGTTATGTTTGCTGATGATGCAACTTTGGGATTATTATTGAACAGGCAGAAAATAAAGCGGAGGTGTGGTATAATGCCAATAATTCAAAATGAAATAGAGAAAAAACTCATAATCTCGTTATTTCAAGAAATCATAACATTGCGGCAGGTAATTAGGTGTTCCAGCTACATCGAACAGCTCAGTAAGAAAGTATCGAACTGCATTTATCTAATGCGACAACTAAAAAAGGTTGTTAACATCAACACTCTACTCTCTGCGAACCACTCATTGATACATTCTCAGATCACAGAAAAAAACAATGAAGATAATCGTTGGTGCGGACCTCAATGCTCACTGCAAACCATTTTTCAAAAAATATGGCATCTTGCCTCTACCTTGCCTGTTTGCCTATTATGCCTTTATTTATCGGGTTTAGAAAAAATAGCGTATGCAAGTCTCATGTAATGGTTATTAATACACTCGCATATACCATACAAAACTCGCCTTCGGCTCGTTTCGTATCCCGGTTAATGCTCGTGTCTTAATAACCATCATTACATGATCGTTGCATAATATACTATTAGTGTGATTTTAGACAATTTTATAATATCTATTTTGTTTATACTTGTATTGTAGGTATTTTTACTATCAGTCGTGTGGGATGGGCCTATGGAGGTATATGTATATTCGTTCCAAAAAAGATCATTTTGGTTGTGCAAAAGCAGAGAAGAACAGACCTCGAAACGTGACACTTTCTGTCGATCGTACAAATTGTTAGGCACCTACTTTATGAGCCTTTCGACATTTCTAATTTGTTCTAACCCATCAAAAACCGCATGGCACCTGACGCTCACTTCTTCCGCCATCTCGCGCACCGTTTGTGATGGGTCAGTCTCCATCACGGTCCCCAAATCACCGCCCTTAATTACTGTAGGTCAACCCCTTGGGAGTTCATAATCAAGGCTGAAACCTCCGAAAGGATATTCCGCAAACCAATGTTGAACAGATCGTTCGTTTACACTATTATTGCCAAATGCCTGGTCAATTTTTCGGATTGTTTCGGTAGCGCTTTAATTCAATTTGAATTGGTAAAGATAAATTGGCCAAAAATCGCTCAACAACATCACATAGTAATGAGCTGAAAAGGAGCAGAAAATTAAATTTGGAAAAAATGAACAGCAGCAATGTATAGCTTGCAAAACTCTCCATCGATCGGTGTATACCAAAACAGAATGAAATGAAAATTTATCGAGATATGGAGCTACAAAACACATGTTATAAAAACGGACAAAACTTTTAAAACAACCGTATAATGAAAACACATTTGTTGCGAACTTCTCTCACTACACTGTGTAACAGCAACTTTAAACCATTAAAACTACTTGATGTATCTCCATTACTCTCTGTGCATTATCTTCATGCACGCGAACAGCGAGAATGTACCTCCGAATCCACCTCCAACGAGACTGTACACCGTTTAACACCTGGGCTGAAAAGTCCCGGTCCTAAGGACGAAAACAAGTTACTTCTTGTTCAAAATTGGCTTTATTCATCAACATAATCTCCATCGAGAGCCACACAATTATTTCAGCACCGGTCTAACATTTCAGTACCACTTTTGCCTCAAAATAGGCCTCAGTTTCAGAAATAACCTTTCACTGAGGTCTGTGAACAGCCAGTAGTCGCTGGGAGCCAAATCTGGCGAATATGGTATATGCGGGAGCAATCCAGAGTCCAATTTATGGAATTTTGCCATCGTTTTTATTGATCTGTGATACTGTGCATTGTATTACTGAAGCAGCACTTTCTTTTTCTTCAGATGGGGTCAGTTCTCAGCAGTTTCGGCCCTCAAACGCTCCAATAACGCTATTTAATATTCACTGTTGACGGTATTTTCCCTCTCAAGATAGTTGATGAATATTACACCACGCGCATCCCAAAATACCGAGACTATAACCATTCTAGCCGATTGTTGTGCTTTTGGGCGCTTTGGAAGAAGTTCACCAGTTGCTTTCCACTCAGATGATGATCGTTTTGATCCCGGATTGAAGTGATGGATCCATGTTTCATGCATTGCCACAAAAATTCCGGTGTTTTATGTTTGAACATGACTAAACACTGTTCAGAATCATCAAAACGTTCTTTAGATATCTTTACAACGTCAACTAACTCACGATTTCGTGATTTTTTTTATGTTTTCTGGTGTTACTGCCTCACTTGGACGTCCACTTCGTTATGCATCATCAGTGTCTCTAAGACCACGTTTGAAGTGAGCAAACCAACGTTTAATTGTTGTTTCTGATGAACCGGAGTCCTTATAAAACTTTTCAAGCCATTGCTTTGCTTGAACAGTATTTTTTCCCATCAAGAAGCAGTGTAAAATCAAAACACGAAATTGTTTTGGATCCATTGTTTTGAAAATAACAAAAGTAGTATCATTCTTAGCAAAATAACTCACAAACTCATGAGTAGAATATAATGAAATTTCAACAGATTTCCTGTTATTGTTAGTACTAACTGAAGAAGAGGCGAATGCAATAGAACTAGCTCCATCTATGTGTTAGGCCTGATACTTTTCAGCTCATGTTGTAGTAATCACGCAGTGCTGGAAAAGCATGCCGAGAATAAAATGTGTTATTCATCTCTACCCTCGTCACATCCTCATGTGAATTGATATCTTTTGTAGACCATATTCCGTGTTCCGAAAATTTGATTTCGAGAATTTCACTAGCGCAACAAATTGCTTTCGAATGCTTTAATATTGACTCACTCAAAGTAGGATCCTCTCGAATTCGAACCAGGTCGATTTGAATTTATTGCTCACTTTGCAGAGCCGAAGGTTTATAATAAATAAGAACGTGTGACGAAGTTCCCGTGGTAATTACTGTTAGTTATCGAAAATCTTTGCATTGTGATCTCTACGCCAAACTTTCACCTCAATGTATTATCTCTTGTTGGGATTATAGTGCGGTGAAAAAGTGGCACTTATGAAGACGTGTTCAGAATTTAGAAAGAAATGTTTCTACATTAATTTTTCCCTTACACGGAGAAACATTTGTTTCTTGTGAAGGCGCTCAAATTACCTATAAATAGACATCTCTCGGAGAAGATGTTAGGAATTCCGTCAGAAATCACACGTTGAAAGGTAAGACTTCGTTA
>NW_019291488.1:30878-57076 GCF_000500325.1 Leptinotarsa decemlineata | reverse complement strand
ATTCCTGAAAGAATCAATGAAATTGAAAAATTAAAACGATGAGCTGAAAATAACAATTGAAATAAGCAAAAAAAACTGATAGTACAATTAAATGAAATACATGCAAGAATTGAAACTAACAAGAAATAAATTGAAAATTGAAAGATCTCAAACAAAGTTACTTCGCGACGTTTCGATTGCTAGAATCCACAATCACCTTCGAGTGATGACTGAACTCCGAGAGATGACCATTTATAGGTCATTCGAATGTTTCCACTTATCCCTCCTTCCCTCTTAAGCGGAGCTGACCGTTTGGCGGGAGTTGGCCGTTTTCCGCTTGGTTATGGGTTTCCATAAGTTGCCTATCTCTAAACTAGCTTGGCTAAATGCATTGTTGGACAAAATATATGCGGCTTCTTTGAGTTTTCTCCTGTACCAGTGTTCCTCCTTGTGGATGATTTCAGCTTGGGACCATTTGATGTTATCAGTCCAAACATGCTCTGCTATTCCCGATTTGTTGATTTCTCCTCGTTATGTATGTTTATTTTTCTTGGTAATGCGATTCTCTAATGATTTCTTAGTTTCACCAATGCATGATTCTCCGCACTCGCAGGGTTACCTAAATATGCAATTCTTGGAGTCGCAGTTTGCGTTTGGTGACCTGGTTTTCGTAAGGCTGCTACGGAAAGTATCTCCGGATCTGAAGCAGGTTCTGGTGTTATACTTCCAATTCTTATTATCCTTTCTAACAACTCTCTGATGTAGGGAAGTACAAGTACTGGTTGTGACGACTTATCTTTCTTGTGAGGCTTGTGCTATCTTCCAGCCAAAGTATGTTCCACCATCACTTTGGAGTTGAAAATATGTTTTGATGATGCTTAGTTCCTCCTCGATCCCTTCCTTCGTATTACAGAGCCCGAAAGCACGTTCTACAAGAGTCTTGATGATTCCTCTCTGAGTCGATTCCTGGTTCAGGTACTGACCCTGATCAGTAGGTTTTTGGTATACAGATATTTCCCACTTAGTGTCAGTCCTCTCTACCAATACGTCTAAAAATGGCAATTTGTTGTGGACTTCCTTCACCATTGTGAAAGTGATGGAAGGTCTTACGTTGTTGTTGTGCTTCTGAAAGGAATCACGAATTGGGTCTATTGGGTCCGTGAATCATGTGCCATAGGCAGACGTAATGAGCCAAGAGTGATAGCCTTCTGTATTTGTCCGCCCAAGATATATGCCTTGGTGCGGGAAACCGACATGATACTAAGATTCGTGAGTAGAAAGAACATCATTCTACCAATGACTTCAATAATGAGAACATCTTCTTGACAGAGTGATCTGGATATAACATGCGGAGTTCGAAGAGAAAATCTGAATATTTCATATGATTTTTCTTCTATTTTCGGACGATGTTTGTCTCATTTGCTCCTGAAAATCTCACCACGAATATCGTTTGTGAGTCTGAAGAATGGAAATGTATAGATCCACTACGCTGAATATGCCGACAGCAAATGTATTAGGATCTCAGTCGCGGTAGGCATTCCACCTGGTATCAGGGACATGTATACCCATCACCGTTCTGTGATATATTGAGGTGTTGAATACACTATCCTTCCAGACCATGATGTACACCTCAGTTTTCGACTTCAGCCCACACGATCTAAGGAAAATGAAGGTTAGTTGTTTTCATGATCCGCCGATATCGGCAATGCTGCCTTATTTTTGTGTTGCCACAGGAGTGAAGTGATCTCTGTTAGTCTCATGTGGGACTTTTGCTGAACGGACTTCAACTCAGTGATAGAGTCGTTATCACCTTATGCAGTGTCGAAAAATAAATCGAATTCTTCAGCCTTTCGAACAGCTACCTCGAAGATAAAATCTCCAATTCCTGCTCTCTCATGATCGCGAACCATGACTTTCACATGATCCTGATGACTTCACAGGGTCATCTAGTAATATTCTGTCATGCAGACACTCCAAACTCACAAGTCCACAACATTTCTATTATCGGGGGAAGTGAAACTATGGAATGCACGATTTGGGATGCAAAATCTTATGTAAATACATCCTCTTTCAGCCAAGGTGGTACAATATCATAATAATCATCATTATTATTATCATTTCTTCATCTCAAAGGTTGCACTGGTTGGTTTGTAGTCTCAAAAATCAATATTTTATTTATCCTTCTCCATATTTTTTCGAAATATGATAATATTCTCCTCGAGGGATTCATGCGATGTCTTTATCATATAATTCATTTCAATGTTTAAAGAAAACTTCATGCTAGTTAATCTTTGTGGGTCTAGATCCTTCTGGTCGGTAGTGCATAGCTGTTATTGAAAACTTTACAAAATCCACAATTCCACCACTAACACAAATGGATGGTTCAATTACAACAACAGCCATAGAAAAAGCAAATCTACTTGCAGAACAATTTTGGTCCCACTGAGCTGTTTATTTTCTGGAAGAGGCATCACGCACTATTCTCACACTAGAATCCACAATGCTGGAAATTACTTTTCAACAACGTCTGGTCAGGCGAATAATGAAACAGCTCAATATCAACAACGGGAACCAAGATCAACAGATTCAATTGAGAAACGTGGTGTGTCAAGAGCTGTTGATATTTCTAAAGCCTTTGAGCGTGTGTGGCATGAAGGTTTGCTGGCCAAACTTGGATACTATGGCTTGTTAGATCATTTTTGTTTATGGCTCTCCAGCTTCCTGAAATAACGTTCCTTACAAGTGGCTGTCGATGGATATCTCTCGTATACTTTCACCATCAATGGTGGTGTTCCTCAGGGACCCATATTATCTCCAACCCTCTTTTTATTGTATGTCAACGACTTATTAGAAAAAACCAAGAATCATATTGCTTTGATGACGACAGCACACTAGTCTCGTCATTTCATTTGGATTCCAGGACATCAGCTGCGGATGCACATCTTCACCGGCAGCAGGAGGTTGCATATCTTGATAAGGATGTAATAGTGATTTCGAATTGGGGTGAAATTAACCAGGTAACCAGTAACCAGGAATGAATGCCATGAAAACTAAGGCATTGGTTTTCTCCAAAGAAGATAAATGTTCCCAAACCGGATATAACAATGTCAGGACAGACAATTTCGTTTGTTTCGCTTCGATGAGTTTGTTGGGGATTAAAATGAACATCAATATGTCTTGGCACAATCATGTTGCTTAATGTACAATCTCCAGTAACTTGTAATGCTTTATGAAGCTGAAATCAGACTTTCGTTGGAGTATTGTTCACATGTATGGAGCTCGGCCCATAAACATACTTTGGAGCTACAGGATTCCATCCAGAAAAGTGTCATGGCGTCACTTGCAAACTTGATAGTTTGGAACATCGAAGAGAAATTGGAAATTTGTCTCTTTTTTATAGATTCTTTCACGGGAGGTGTTCAAGTGACTTGGCACATTTGATTTCATCAAGAGCGGTACATATTAGAAATACTCCACGGACTGTGGCTGCTCATCGTTTTGAGGTTCAACTCAGTTCACTTTGAACTTCACTGTTCAAGAACTTTTTCATTTGGAAAACTACGTTTATATGAAATAAACTTCCTGAGAACGTTTTTCAAAATGAATGCAATCTCCAGCAATTCAAATCCAACGTTAATCACTACTGTCGCACAGGCACCGCTATTGGAGATTCTTAAGTATTTTCCTGTAGTGCTTGTGTTTTATCCTCGAAACAAAAATTGTAAGTTGCTTTCGGTAATGATACTGGCTGACAATGTGGAAAAATTACTCCTTCAGTTTGGATCGTGACCATCCGGGGATTGATTATTCACTGATATTAATATTGAAAGGCGAAGAAACTGGAACCTCTGGCGTGTAATAAATCCAAAACAAATATTTTTCACAATCACACAACGAAAAGTAGAAAACTCTTTCCGTCGTGCGTTTTATCCACCAAGTTGCAGTTTCAACAATATCACTCCTGATACGTTTACAATTATTCAAAAACAACAAATCAAATACACTTCGCTGAAGACAGCGAATAAAATCTTTCATCTTTTTACTCTCGTGTATATCTCAATTTGGTTTTCATAAAAAGTATCCTTCTGTCATGAAACATTTGTCTCGCTAACTCCATTCTACTCTCATTGTATTCGAAGGAAATGATGCAGAATAATGTCATTGTCTCGCTCTACAAATTGAATTCAATGTGAATAAGAAGTGTAACGAATTTCGTCTGTTGTCGTGAGTCCACGGAAAAATTGAAATTCACTCTCATTCTTAAGCTCCAGTAACAAACACAAATTTTTGGGAAAGTAGCGAATAATTGGTTACCATTGCTGGACATACCGACGAAAGTGAATGCCTGTTAATGGCTTTCTTCTTCATTACCCAGAAGTTATGAAGTGAATGGATACTTTTGAACAATGAAATAATTCCGGACGGATTGAAATAGACTGTACAATTACTAATTTATTACTATATTAACCACTACAAGAATCACTTGTGTAGTTTTGTTGATTCGATATTTTTTCAACTATTATAATTATTCATTCGGTGCACTCTGCATGTTCATAACAGGGACTCTATTCTTGAATGACTCCTCTTTTTATTTTAGCTGGTAGTAGATTGTATAACCTTGGAGCGATGTATTTACATGAACGTTGACCAATTGTTTTTGCACTTGTTCAGGTATATATTGATTTCTCTCTTTTTTCATAATTATGATCTAGAGTATTTACTAGTATTTTTTTCTTGTGGATGTTATTTAATACATTTTGACAAAAAAGCTGCATGCTACATCAAGAAATTGGCTCTTTTGAAACAGGGAATCAGTTGGGAAGTCAAAATTCTTTCAGTAGATGATTTTAATAATCCATTTTTGGATTACATTCAGTTTATGTAAGTGGTGTTCAGCCACTCCACCCCATCCCAAAATACCATAACTAATATGCGACTGGACCAAAGAGAGATTCAACGTTCTAAGATTTTTTTAATCGAACATGTAGGCCCCTTATTTTATTGATAACATTTTTTATGTGGTTGTCCCATCGAAGGTGTCGATCAAGTATAATACCTAGGTATTTCACTGTTGTTGCTTCAGGTATTTGTGTGTTATTGTCTATATTCAGGGAGCCAAGGTTTGGTAAGTTGTTCGAGTAAGATGTGCATGGTAAATATTGTGTTTTGTCACGGTTCAAAGTGAGTTTGTTGAACTGAATCCAAGACTTGAATATTTTGAAGTAATTTTCAATATCACTTTTTAGGTCATACCACGTTTTTGCCTGGTAGAATATTGCAGTGTCATCAGCAAAACTAAGGACTCTCCCCTTCGTGTGCAATGTCATCATGTCATTCATATGAATTGTAGAAAGTAAGGGTCCCAGAACGGTTCCCTGAGGGACACCAAAGGTTAATTTCCTGGGATTGCTGATAACACCATCAATGTTAACAAATTGTATCCTTTCTGAGAGATAACTCTTAAGGAGTTCATATATAATACCTCTAAGTCCATACTGTCTAACCTTTTCCAAAAGTCGTTTATGGCATACTGTATCGAACGCTTTTGAGAGATCGACGAAGATACAAATTGCTGGAACTTTAGAATCCAAAGCTTCATATATCTGTTGGGTTAAATGATGTATTGCATCTTCTGTCGATTTTCCCTTTCTAAAACCGTATTGTAAGTCAGATATTATATGGAACTTGTCTAAAAACTTACTAATTCTTGGTTTCAGAATTCGTTCAATAATTTTAGAAAAGATAGACAGCAGGGATATAGGGCGATAATTGCCTATACTGGTTTTGTCCCCACTCTTATGTAGTGGTTTAATTATACCAATTTTTAAGCAGTCTGGAAAACATCCTTTTCGAAAACATTCATTTATCAAATAAGTGAGTGGTGAACTGATTTGGCTTGAAATTTTTTTCAGAGTCTCAGCACGAATATCATCCCATCCCGGAGATTTTTTATTTTTAAGATTTTTTATGACTAAGTTTACTTCTTCCTCAGATGTTTCATATAGGTACATTGTGTTTGGTTCATTGTGATTTTCATTAATGTAATTTTGTGGTTGGTCTATTTTTTCCGAAAGGGTTTGGCCAAGTTCACTGTAGTAGTCGTTGAAGCTATTAGAGATATCTACCTTATCTGTTAAAATATCATTGTTACTCAATTTAATTTTTTCTATTTTAGTTTTGGGTTTCAATTTACCACAGATTTTGTTAACTGATTCCCACAAGTAGGACTTATATATTGATGTTTTAATGTATAAGTTAGAAAATATCCATATAGGATGGAACTGCAGTTAGTAACGTTGGTCACAAATAAAAGTGGTAAAATCACAGAAAATTTCAGTTTTCATTTTTCATGATAATTTTCTACCAAATAGTAACGGCTACATCCATCAATTCATTTTATTAGTTCATTCATAATATATATGTAGTTCCCATCTGGAAAGTTTATGATGATAATCTGTGTCGATTTCTAGAATGTTGTCTAGCATTAAAAAAACCATAGGTTGGGCTACCTATCGGGCGCGTCCCCAGGTGGCGGATAGGGGAACGGCCAGGGGACTGGAGGTCCTGTCCGGAAAGCCAATGTGGCCTTACGGACGGGGTCGCCGGACTCCTGGTCAATGGCCGACACTTGGCCGCAGGGTGATATGCGGTTACGAACGATCCCCTTGAGGAACTGGGCAAAACCCCATTGTAATCAGCCTACCTCTGGTAATGCGGGGCTCTGCCAAAGGTGACCAACTCTTCCCTTGCTACTCGTGGGAACACACATGATTGAAACAAACACAAAAACAAAAACAACAAAACCAAAAACCAATCCCGAGGCTGGAGAGAAGTGCTCACCTCAATCTAAGGTGGTGGCTGGGGATAAACATAAATGTTCACCCCAGTCTACCGCTTGGAATGAGGCTGAACATAGCAGATCACCTCGTGATGTAATACGAAAGCCAAGGCGCAAGCGCATTTGCGGCGCTGATGCCAAAAGAAGAAAGAGAGTGAAAGAGGCAGGAGTGGCAGCAACTATAACTTCTCCTCCACTCCACCTCCAACAGCAAGGGCAACTACTGCGGCGGGCGCCAAGAGCTCCGCCTTGAATAAAGGCAAGGAACCGAATTTCCCTGCAGAAAAGCTACCTCACTTGTGCACCTTCACGGAGGGAACCTCAAAAAGGTTGAAGAAGTTGCGCAACGACAGTAATGCTGCATCTTCCAAAACCTTCGTGGAGGCCACCGTGAGACACCTCAAGGTTGCCAAAGAGAGTGTGTGGTTGGCGAGTCTTGGCCTACACCTGCCAATATAACGGAGATGTCTCCTAGTGACCTGTCCACCTTCCTGGAAAGGACGGAATGGACGATGACCTACGAAGACAACTCCTTTGGAGGATGTACAATGGGTCACATGTGGCCTAAGTGCTGTAGGTCCACACTCACCCTCCCTTCTCTACAGATACAGATATATATTGAAAAAATTAAATGATTGTGAAATGTAAATAGTCACGAATGAATTTTCATAAAGAGAAAATGAACAGAAGGTTTGATGATAGTGTAGTTGCGTCGATGCAATCTGTTAAAATGTTTTTTCTAATAACCAGCTGTTGCCCTCCAGCCTTCAAAATTCGAAACTTTAGTGGGAGGCATTAGAAGTTTCAGTTTCTAACGTGCGATTCCTATTACGGGTTGGGCATAGTGAAAATCGATCGTACAGTCATAGGGCTCAAACCACTGTTCCAAATAACCTTCGATGTTGAGAAAGTTGAACAAACCGCTCACACCAACAAAATTGGCTATTTTTCCACAGAAAACATCTTCCAATCCTCAAATTCACCACCGAATTGCTATATCTGACAACATCGCAACAACATTGCATTTGTAATTGATGAGATTCAGAAGGACTCTATATGCATATGTTTTGAACAAAACTCGTCCTGAGTCTTGATACTCATTTTCATCTTTCGGAAACTGAGATTTTTGCATTTAAACAGACAGACAAACAGACGAAAAAGTTTATTTATGACATGTAAAGGGTTTTTCAACAGGGACTTCCGAAGTTTGGAAATTAATAACGGACATCTTCTTGAGGCAACATTTGTCAAATTTGTTGTCATTTATTCAGTCTGTTTTGCCAAATCACCATGGATGTATATAGCATTCAACAAAACGCGCAAATAATGAAGTTGTTTCATCAAAATGGTTGTTCTGTTTGGGCAACGTACCGCGCGATTCGCCCATTTCGCAGTTGTCATCCTACCGAGAGGACTATCCACAATATGATGAATGAATTTGAGTCAACTGGTTCATTTGACCATCGGACAATACCAGAATGTCGAAAAATCGCAAGATCTACCAAAAAGATCGCCGCTGTCTTTGAGAGTGTGCAGAAAAATCCAAGGCAATCGATTTCGAGTTGCTCTCAAGAACTCGGCCTTTCCCAGACCACAACAGAGCGTCCAGTGCATCCCGAAAAAATCACTGTTTGGTGTTGATTTTGGGCTGGCGGCGTCATAGGTCCGTCCATATTTCTTTGAGAACGTTGACCAGGCTATCACCGCCAATGGCGAGCACTATAGGTCGATGATTATCAATTTCTTTTGGCCTGAATTGGATCATATGGACACCAACGACATCCAACGACATGTGGTTTCAACAGGACGGCGCTATTTGCAACACAGTTCATGTCTCATTGTATATTCTGCACGTGCCATTTGAGGGCATGGCCATCTCACGTGGAGGTGATGTGAACTGGCCACCGGGATCGTGCGATTTGACCTCCTAAGACTCTTTTTTGTGGGTTTTTTTCAAGTCGCAGGTGTATGCGAATGAGCCACAAACCACAACGATCCTCAAAGCCAACAAAACCAGTGCCAGAGTCATTGAAAATTGGACGTTACAGATGTGTTCCACCCAGAGAAACCGTGGCGGATATTTGAACGATATTATATTCCACACATAAAGACGTCAATAGGTCTTTCAAATGAATAAAAACTTTCAATAATATCTAACAGTCACTTCGTTTTGCGATGCACTGTTTGGAACTTTTGCTGTAATACTGAATATTACTGGAGTTGCATCCCAACACCAACCAGTTATCTTTAACACTTGAATCTGAAGATGGGAAACGCTAAAACCCTACAATTATACGCACATTTTTCATTTCACATTTTCAATTACAGACGAGAATAAGTCTGGATATAGTACAGATAGATCGATCAAATCGGAGACATTCTCAAATCCCTAGATCCGATTATATTTCGCTAGATCTGGCACCGCTGCATCAACACCGCGACTGCAATCGATCCATCGGACCAAACTCAACTTCCCTTTCCTGCTTGCTAATCTTGAACGTGACAATTCCTTGACCTAGTACGTGACTCGGCTCGCAGGATGAAAGCAGGAAAGTAACGACAGGTGACCCTCCGTGCAAAACAAATGGTCTCCACGTTTCAGACCATGCAAATTTGCTTGACGCGTTTGGGCAAAGGAGAAAAGTTGACACAGTTATTAGATTCATGGTGCTTTCTATCGTTTTGTTTACTCGAGAAGACTCTCATTTGGTTGCGTTATTTGTAACGGTCGGGTTAGATCGGGTTTATGCTAGGATGAATATTAAGATACTAGAAAATGAGAGCTGACTGAAAGAAAACAGCAGCACACTTGACACTTCAGAATATGTCAATTGAAGTAACACGAGCTATTACAAACTAAACTTCACTCAACCAAATCCATTCCTCACATTGAATTGGATTATAAACGTTTGAAATATTTAGAATATTCTGTAATTGACTGGGGCAATTTTATACTTATACAGTGTGTAAAAGCCAAATAGAATAAATTCATTATTTCTGTTACGATATACATTTCAACAAAATTGCGAAGCACATCAAATTTGAATTATAATTCAACTCCCGTCGGATGACAGGTACAACTCCTAAATTTTTCAAATGGGAAGTATAGACTTGTGATATATTGTTCGAAAGGTCTCTTCATTCTCTATTCAAAAATATTATCGCTTTCAAGTTTATTGCAACAATTGAGATAAATAAAATTAAAATCATGTGGTTACCAGAAATTATTGCAGTATACTCAAAACTTATTTCATGTTGAAGTATTAATAATAAAAAAGTAAGCAAAAACCATAGCGATGTTCGTTTTAGATGGTATCCTTCGAAAAACTGTAAAATATTTTCGTGGCAACGTTAGTTTAAAACATCTTGTCAATTTGATTTTTATGTTATTTGTCGGGGAAGCTATAGATTATACTGTAGATGACCCCTCTCGATATAAAAGACCCCGACACTCTGTCGAATTTTTCATCCAACCCACCCCAGCCAGGTAGGGGTACACCGTGAAGGCCGGCACTGATGTCTGAGGACACTCATGCCGCCATACCGTCAACACTCACCATCAGTTATGACTCATTTGTCCTTCTGGCAAACATCAGTCCAAAGGGTAAGGGAGCCAAGACGACGTGCAGTTTTATATGTTACAACATTAGTTGCCAGTATTTCAATTTGAGTTTAAATTTCATTAACTTCAAGTCTGACAAATGGATAGATTGACGGAAATGCATAAAATAACAGTTTTACAAATGATTGGTTTCGGAGATAAAACTCGAACACAACAGAAAGTAGCTCGCCTATATCATGAGAAATTAATCTGGTTCATATTCCAGTTCGAATAGGTCTTTCGTTAGAGATTTGTCATATTCTTCTGGCTATAATTCAGTTTGTCCATGAATTTTTCACTTCCTAAGACCCAGTGCTTTATATTCACAAAAAACATGACAATCAGTCTCTGTTTCTTTGTTACATTACCTGCAGTTGAGGTTTTGTTATGAGTACCCCCGTAATCATTCTATATAACCTCATTTTCAGATTTCAAATATATTTGTCAGTTTTATACTTGATATTGGGATAAAACCCGAAAGCGGTCGTGGAAATTAGATACAAGTGTTTTCATTCAGTTCATTAAAGAGATTTCCATTAATTTTTCCAGATTGTCTCTTGTTGAAGGTTTTTTCATGTGTCTTCTAAGCTGTATTTCTTTAGTACTTTCAAAGTATCTAGTGATACACTGTTTGTAAACTTTGGTGTAGTAATGAATATTATTGAAGTTTCAACCCAACACCAAACCGTTATTAGTTTCTTATTGACCCTTTTTCTGATCCAGTTCCGTACCATAGATTTTAGAAGTTCCAAAGCTGGTTCAAAACAGTTTTCAGCTTTTTTTTCAACCTACTTGGAGTCAATCTATTCTGGGAGAGCGTTTTCATCTCGCCTGAGAACACCAACTTGGTTGATGAAACGTGTGTCAAAAAGAGTATTGCATTTCTAGTGATTAGAAAAATTGCTTGTTTTCAACTACAGTATCAATATTGCATGAATTTTTCAGACGAATGTCTATACGGAACTAAAACAATTTTTAACGTAACAGAGGTTTTGAATAGAGGTTTGAAATATATGTTTGAAAAGTGGTTTTGGAACATGGAGAATCAAGAGCTGTTGCGCTTGATATTTCTGATGCCTTTGACCGTGTGTGGCATGAGGGTTCACTGGTCAAACTTCGATGGTATGGTTTGTCGGATCATTTTTGTGTATGGCTCTCCAGCTTCCTGAAACAACATTCCCTGCAAGTGGCCGCTGATGGATATATCTCGAATACTTTCACCATCAACGCTGGTGTCCCCAAGGATCCGTATTGTCTCCAGCCCTCTTTTTATTATATATCAACGACTCATTGGAAAAACCAAGAATCCAATATATTGCTTTGCTGACGGCAGCACACTTCTCGTCATTTCATTTGGATTCCAGGACATCGGCTACGGAGACACATCTTCACCGACAGTAGGAAGTTGTATATCCTGATGAGGATCTAGAAGTGATTTCG
This sequence comes from Leptinotarsa decemlineata, assembly GCF_000500325.1. Lineage (NCBI taxonomy): Eukaryota > Metazoa > Arthropoda > Insecta > Coleoptera > Chrysomelidae > Leptinotarsa > Leptinotarsa decemlineata. Next base: position 45,218 of record NW_019291488.1, on the reverse strand, counting down.
AATTGGGGTGAAAGTAACCAGGTTCAATTCGATGACACAAAAACCCAGGCATCGGTTTTCTTCAAAAAAAAAAATGTCTCCGAACCGAATATAATAATGTCAGGTCAGACAATACCGCTTCCTGCTTCGATAAGTTTGTTGGGGATCAAAACGGACACCAATATGTCTTAGCGCAATTATGTCGCTGGAATTGCAAAGGCTGTTTCTCAAAAGCTTGGAACACTGTTCCGAACCAGAAATCTGTACACACCTCAGCAACTTTTGATGCTTTATAAAGCTCAAACCGAGCCTTCTTTGGAATATTGTTCTCATATATAGAGCTCTACCCCAAACATACCCTGAAGTTGCTGGATTCCATCCAAAAAGTAGTTATCAGCCTGATTGAAGACGCGAATTTCACGTGCAACCTTGATAAGCTTTCAATTGCGTTGATCATAAGACACTGCTGCGGAAGCTTAGCCATTATGGGAAAAAAGGAACGAATTTGAACTGGTTTGGTTCATATTTGACAGGACTTCGATAGGTGGTGAATGCATCAAGTGAACAGTCTGATCTCAGTGACATAAAACATGGTCTGTTTTAGGACCAGTGATGTTTTTGATATACTAAATGATCTAATAACCATTGACATCGTAGGACAATTTACTGTATTTGCTGACGATACCACTATTATACGGAGTACTGAAGAAATTAATCAGCTATCAAATACGATAAAAATAGATATTCAACAAATTCAAGCCTGGTGTAACGCAAACTCCTTGTGCTTCAACCTGAACAAACCAGTATCATAATCTTCATGCTGTCATTGTTCACTCTGGTTCTGGCGTTGAATCTGGTCATTATTACGCATTGATCAAAGACGAAACGGACTGATTTAAGTTTGACGATATTTTGGCGATATCTTGAATTTATTGGAGAAAGGACATTGGTAGATCAGAATCTTCAGATGATGTTGTGCTGCAGGTTTTTCCGTGTTTTCCTGCAGCTGAACAAGCAATGGCCTTTTGGAGCGCCAATTAATTTTTGTTGTTTCATAATTTCATAATTTGTATAACTTTCTTTTTTATATGTTTCGATAATTAAAAATTCACAAAACATTCTGATCACTTTTGAGTTCTGAATTCTAATAAGTTCTCGTCGATAACTTTCGAATTTTCATATTTGAATGGGAAGTGTTTTGACCTTTGAACCGTCAACGTTAGCTGGAGGGATATATTTCTATATTCAGGTATTTTTTCAGTGTCAAACGGTGTGAATTACTCAATCACACTATCGTGATCCCAACAATAAAGGTATTTGAAATCGAGACAAGTCCGCGATATCGCCAAGGACACGCAGTTTACGTAGTCTTCAAGACTTGTAATAGGATGACCCCCTGACACACATTGTTCATGTAATCCTAACGGTCCACATAACTACTCTGCCTACTACCATATATTTCAACTTCACTGATATCTTTAAATACCTTCCTCTTGCTTGGTCGCTGGGTGTGACGGTACCGGAGTAATTATAAAAAGGTGATTGTTGGAAGATAGTTGACCACCCACTTGTTCAATCGCTGAGCGATTATCTTTGTCTTGCCACGCTCAAAATCGAAAAATCGAAAGCATTTAATAAATCAGAATCATTTCGTTAATAGGCCAGTCACACTGATGAGCGATGACGTGAGGACGAATAATAAAGTTTCAGGTTGATTCTGTGAATACTTAGTTTCCAGAATGTACATGTAAATGTGGAAGAATAACATTCAACATGGAAATTTAACAATATAGATAGATATTTATATGGATAATTCTTCAGTACTTTCACAGTACATCTTTAGACCTTGTCGCTACCGAAATTGTTATTCAACTATTCAACAAATAATGTTGTTAAATCTATATTTGAGTTGATTTCCGGTGAGCGAGGAGCTATATCAATTCGGCGTAAAGACCTGAAAAATGATGCATCCCTAATCGTCCGTTTCACAGTTGTACTTCCCTTACAACAGGAAGATCATGGACTTTTGAGTTTGAAGTGTCTAGGTAACAAAATGGTACCGGATGGATCCGGTAAAGTCATCAGTAGTTCGGATTCTCTTCTCTGCATGGTCGGCGACAATGATGGAGCAGGAATTGGAGCATTTCTCTTCAGGGCAGCTGCCTGAGAGGCTGATGAACTCGATTCAGTTTTCAACACTGAACGAGTTGATCATAATTCTGTTACCGAGTTGAAATTCGCCCAGCTAAAGCCCTTATTAAAGCCGCAAAAATCACTTCACTCCTTCAGCAACACAAGGATGAGCCAATGCATGGAATCTTCACCAATAACTTCGAAGATCTGTGCTTATCAAAGCGCCAGACCTTCACTTTTCCTACATCTAGTGAGCTGAAGTCGAAAACTGAGAGGTTCATCATGGCCTGCCAGGAAGATTTGATACCTTAGTCTACCGCAGTCGCGTGACAGGTATAGAGGTTTCTGGGAGAGTCTTACCAACGTCTTGAGTTCAATTGGGATGGAGCCCAGCTCCCTTACCCTTTCGGCTAATTTTTGTAGAAGAAGGACAAATGAAGTCCTCAGACATCAGTACCGCCCTACACGGGATACCCCTACGTGGCTTGGGTGGAATGGATGAAAAAGCTATTCGTCCTTTAACGGGGGCCTCATTCGACAGACTGTCGGGGCCTTCTATATCGTAAGGGGTCGTCTACAGCATAGTCCACAGCTTCTCCAACTAACGGATTTTCGTTAGTTTCCGAACCTTCAAAAACTCGCCGATTCCTCGACTGAATGGACTGCCGAATGGAAGGCAGCTGCAAATCTCTGCGGATGGCTTTATTCCGTACGAACCAAGGAGCATTCACAATCATCCCCATCAGTTTATTTTGCAATACCTCCAGAATGGAGATATTATATTTCGCCGCTTGTCCCCAGATGCCTGAAGCATACATGATGACAGGCTTGAACATCGTGTTATGGATGGAAATCTTGTTTTTCAAGCTCACTTTTTACTTTCTATTGATCAGAGGGTACAGACTTGCAATCCTAACTTCGATCTTAGATTTGACTTACATAATGTGCGGTTTCCAAGTGAGCCTACGGTCTATTAGAAGACCGAGGTACTTTACCCGCGCTTGCCAGTCAATCTAACCTAACTACACCGTGTACCTTTTTGAGATGGTTTTCCATCTAAGTTCCACTCCAGAACGAGGCAGGAGACTAATACTTAAGACTGAAGGCCTTTCAACTATCCTGAAATGGTGCGGGACTTACTCAAGTAGTGCGCCATTGAAAACAACAAGAAGCTTCAGATTAGGCTTATATCACAAAAGAAATAACTGAAAAAAATATAACATGAATGTCCAACAAAACAATAAGAAAAAAATGTTCACGTCTCCAAATAGCTGATTATCAAACAAAAATTATCTCTTTAACAACATGTGAAATGTAATATTTCTCCCATAAGGTAGAATTCCAACTCACACGAAAACAATTACTCTATTCGAGTTTTTCGGAAATTCTGAAATAATTATTTGAAATTGCCTGGATGCAAACCCTTGCGTACTAATCGCTATTACACATATGAAAAATTAAAATGGCAATTATTACAAATTCGAAATGGCATCCTCTCTCTCTATACCGACATGGATGTTAGTAAAAAAAAATCCAAATCGACTAACGATACTATGCTGGGTTCTGATCTCCCTCTCAGGTGCGGTATCCGTGTAAAATACACAACCGATGTAAGTGCCACAAAACGCAACACCACAATCAACTCACTAACCACAATTTACTGGAATTTCACTATCGAAAAAAAAATCCTTTTTCGCACAGCCCCTTTTTTTTCGCGACCCTCTTCCGCAACTGACTTTCGCAACTTCCTTTCGCGACTCTCTCAAATTAACTATCGAACGCAAAGGAATCTGACTGACTTCTCAACTGACTTTCCTAACTGCTCTATAGGAATTCACTTTCGCCACCTACTTCATGCAACTCTCTTCCGCAACTCCCCGCAACTGACCGATCGCCACCATGCCCATTAACCAACTCTCTAGTATCCTCAAGTCCGAAAAATTGTTCCTAATACACCTTCCTTGTACCGTCCCCTGATTGATCTGATCTTTGTTTAATATTCCCGAATTTTTCCATAACCCTTCCTACTCAAGATCTATATCTTCGAAGTCATTGGTCAGTTTTCTATTTTGAATGAATTTTCGGACCCACCTATTCAGATATGGTCGAACTTCCTGTCCACGAAGTTGAAATGCAAACTCATAGCTTGCATTTTTTGCGTTCCCAGTATTATAGCTCATCAACAGGATACGTTTGTTCAGTCTGACCGAAAGAAACATAATAATGCTTTCAAGGTCATCATAATTTAAATTCAACGCTTACTCTGTTGAAAAACTATTGATACCGAAAAACCGACCACAATCTTTATGAATAAAATTATATTTTTCGTTAACTATCGCAATGGCAGTTATTACAAGAATAATACTCCAAAGAAGGTCTGGTCAGAGCTTTATAGAGCCTTGAAAGTAGCTGATGTGTGTACAGTTTTCTGGTTCGGAATAGTGTCCAAGCTTTTGCAATTTCAGCGACATGATTGTGCCAAGACATATTGTTGTCTATTTTAACCCCCAACAATCTTATCGAAGCAGAAAGCGGAATTATCTGACCTGATATTATTATATCCGGTTCGAAGACATTTATCTTTTCGACAAAAACTGGTACCTGGGTTTTTGTGGCATTGAATTGAACCTGATTACTTTCGCCCCAATTCGAAATTATTTCCAGATCCTCATTAAAATATTCAACTTACTGCTGCCGTTGAAGATGTGCATCCGCAGCCGATGTCCTGGATTCCAAATGTAATAACAAGACAAGTGTGCTGTCGCCAGCAAAGCAATATGCTGGATTCTTTGTTCATTTCAATAGGTCGTTGATATACAATAAAAAGAGGGTTGGAGACAATATGGATCCCTGGGGACACCAGCGTTGATGGTGAAAGTATTCGAGAGACATCCATTGACGGCCACTTGCAAGAAACGTTCTTTCAGGAAGCTGAATAGCCATACACAATCGATCCGAAAAGCCATAGCATCGTAGTTTGGCCAGCAAACCCTCATACCACACACGGTCAAAGGTCTTAGAAGTATCAAGCGCAACAGCTTTTGACTCTTCATGTTTCTCCATTGCATTATTCCAAATATGGGTGACATACGATAGAAGATCGCCTGTTCCGGAAGCCACATTGATGATCGCTCAAGATGTTGAAGCCTTCCAAATATTTGGGGATATGGTGGTTTTCGACTTTCTCCATGATTTTTGATATAACTGATAGTAAAGCGACTGGTGTGTAGTTATTTGGAAGAGTTTTCTTGCCCTTTTTAGAGAAAGGCTAAACGCGAGCAATCTTCCAACATGAAGGATGAACCCCTTTTCTGTAAGACAGGTTAAAACGTCTGTAAAATACTGGTGCGAGTTCAATTGCCCACTTCTCAAGTACGATGACGGGCACTTCATCAGGACCAGACGCCTTGTTGATATTGAGCTGTTCCAAAATTCGCTTGACCAGACACTGTCGAAAAGTAATTTCCGGCATTGTGGATTCATTAGTAGTTGCCAAAAAATATTTGAATTGCACCACTTATTTTTGAACCTAGAAACATAGCTGAATCCAATAAGATCTCACTGCTATTTTCTCTTCAATCAGCTCTTTCACTCTAGTGTGGGAATAATGGGTGGTGCCTTTCACAGAAATTCGACTGTGGAGTGGGACTCAAGTTGTTCAGCTGGTGGATTTGCTTTTTCTATGGCTGTTGTTGCAATTGAAACATCCGCTTGTGTTAGTGGTGGAATTGTGAATTTTGTGAAGCTCTGAGTAACAGACCAGAAGGATCTAAACCCTTTGGGATTAGCAAGCAGTTCATCCCTAATTCTCTAATTGTGAAGTTATTTGTTTTCATGTATCCTGAGTTTGCAGCAGTTGCGCATTGACAAACCAAGTTCGGGCATTTTTGTGCCACTGCCAGCAGGCGAGATTTTTTGAGGCAACAGCTTGGTCGCAATTTTGGTTGAACCAAGGTTTGCCGTTAGAAGGTCGTTTCATCAAAGAAGGAATACCTATATGCATCCATGAATGATAACTTCCGTGACTTCAGAAGCACAAGTTGATGGATCTTCATCATTTTCATTTCATTTTATTGTTTTCGATTGTTCGATTGTCAGTTGTTGCTTGTATTTTATTTTATTGTAATTTCAGTTCAGGTTTTATATTCTGTTTAAAATATGTTCAAAATCAATATTGATTGATATAATTGTTATTTGCAGCTATTCTTTTTGATTTTACTGACTTTTTCAGGATTTTCAAATCATTTTATATCATCTTAGACAATAAAAGTCCGAACTGATAAAATTCAGCCTACTACACTTTCCCTGGGACACACCGTATTCAATTCATTCTACTTCAAATATACAATCTTGTCAAATTTTCTATCATCAAACAATAATTCGGATTAAACGTTTCAATCAAATAAATCACCCAGTATGTTACACTTCGCTCCAATAATGATATGTGAAAGAATTGTTAGTCAGTAGAGCTAAATTCTAGTTATCTCAGACAATGAAAACAAATTCGATTGCTCCCCCTTTGCTTGTTGATTCTCGTGTTCATTATTGTGGTCAGTTTCTGAAATTAACTGATAATAAGATTGCAGTCGTCTCTTATTTCATTTCAGATCTTTATTTAAAAAAGACCTAATTCAAAAATGTTTTGATAAAGAAAATTACGGTGAAATGAATTGTTACTTTTTCATTTGTAAAAATTTGTACGTAACAGCTCATACTTTTTTCCCTTGTACAAGACTTTGCTATGAATTCTATATTCTGGTAAAAATATGTACACAAATTTGGTACCATAATTCTCTACTTCCCGTCATTAAATCTACTATCTCAACTAATGCTCCCAACCAGTATTTTTGAAACGTGTGATAGACAATCATCGGTGGAATACCGAGAGTAGCATAATTATTATCTTTCCGTTTTTATTTACATTCCGAGGTAACTGGTATCACTGTCTTTTATAGCTTTATCTTGGAGCAAGGGACCTTTTCTTGACTATATTCCCATTGTAAATATGATTACCATTTCAAGTCTCTAAAGAAAGTTAACTAAAAAACTGGTATTCAATACCTCTTTCCTATTATCATTTTCAGACCAAGTATGACCTCAGCACACCAAACAACAGAAATTTGGTGTATGTGGGGGAAAAACAACCCATCATCATTCATTTGTTTTGAGCATTTTATTTTTCCTTTATTTGTAACCCAATTTTGGCCTCGATGATATTATTTCAGTAGCTTCACATCTGTTATAAAAATCGAACAAGCTAATGGAAACTGACATCATAAATATGAATTATGAAGACAAATTGTTGAAACTAATAAGACCACGCTTCTATGCTGTCGAAAATTTCTTATAACGTTATTCACTTAATGGCGTTCAACTACGTTGTTTTGTTAATTTTTTTAATAATCAAGCACGCGGAGGTGCTAGTATAGTTACTGTATATCTGGAGAGAAATTTCGTCATGTTTCGTCAGTTTCCAAACTAGTAAGTATGTTTATATAACGGAAGTGATGAAATGCTCAAATTCAATTTTGTTGACATATTTTATTATATACCAAAATATATACTATTGAAGAACAAATTCGCTTGTGACCAGTGAATGCAGTCAAAGTAGTAAAATTTTTGGAAGAAAAATGTTTTGGTTTTCCACTCCACCATCCCTACTTCTTCAAGTACATAACGAATGTTTGGAGTACAAACTAAATAGGAAAAAATGTTTTTGGTATAACTCATTGTTCATATCAAAGTATTTTATTTCCGTGTAATCCAGTTTGAATGAAAATTCAATTCTGAACATTTTTCATTCATTTTTTTCAACAATTTTCGTGGGATGATGAAAAAGTTTTTCTCCAATGTTCTTTGCGTGTGATGACAATTAATTATGTTTGAGAAATAGTCCAAAACTCAAAGTGGGGGTAATTAATCAGAATCAGAATTAAAACAATGTCGTCTCCACGAAATTTATACATATGTATTTGTAAGTCAGAAATTAATGGCTCCTTCGCCAACCATATCGTCAACCAAAACTACATCTTCAATCCAGACGCAGACATAACATTTTTACGCATCTCTGATAAAGGGAGGACCTTGAATATAAGTAAGGTTTTCTCATCAATCCCCTTGAATGACCAAATTTATTTCAATTGCTTGAATTTTTTCAATTTTCTCAATATTCAAATCCCAAATTCCTATTTCATTTAGTACTCCCCCCATCTAGGTAAGAATAACCTTTATAACAACTTATACGAATATTTTATATACACTACTTTGTTGTAGCATTTTTTTGGTACCTTGGGAGCTGTCTGATTCGTCCATTTAGCCCAAGTCTCCAGAAAACACTGCAGCCTCTTAGGCTTATTGCGTTCATTCTCCCATCTCCTCATGACACCCATTCCATCAGTCTCGTTCCCTGTACTAGTTTGTACAGGTTCCGTGTTGGATGTTCGTCATATTCTTCTGGACGTAATTTCGTACGTCCATATATTGCCTGCCTCCTGTGATTCAGTGCCTCACATTCGCATTCCATTTGGAATGCGAATTAAAGATTCGCAGATTAAACTAGTTCAATCTTCCTCTTGAAGATGATCACTTGGAGATCGAAACACGTGTTGAAGTGTTGAAATAACGGTTTGGTATTGGGATAAAACTCCATTAATATTCAAAGGTTTCAAACAATGCTTCACATATTGAAGAACTAACTAAAATAATTTTCAGATTTTCACTCCATAACAGTTTTTATTCAGTATTAGAATATTCAGAAAAAAAGTGGTAGGTGTAATATTTCCAAGTCTATTTTGTCAGATGTGTATTCAATTTCGTAAATTCCAGACTTATGAATGTAAGGACTGCGATGCAAAATATTATGGACAGACAAAAAGATCTATTAAAGTGAGATATAAGGAACACATAGCACACTTAAAATATGGAAGACCTGAAAAATCAGCAGTCGCCCATCATATTAAATTTTGGTATACACCTTCATTATGGCGTTTTAATGAAGATGTGAAAAATCGAAATCGATATCGTGCCGGCTAAAAAAGTTATAAGGGTCAAAAGGTCACGAAAAGCAGTTTTTCGCGAATATCTCGCGACCTATGACTCGGAGGTCAATAAAGGTCATTATAAAAATTATTCCCCATACGACTATCTTCAAAAAATGTCTCTTGCATAAAGTCAACCGTTTTTGGTCTAGAGCGCTGAGAAAGCGTGTAGAATGCACTCACATAGGGCACCGCAGCTTGTGAAGTGCACTTCAATGAATCGATGGAAGTTCCTATCAGTCAAGAAAAATTTTTATCTAATCGATTCAACAAAAAAAAATTAATTCGAATGCTCATTGAGAATTTCGAAAAAGTTGGTATTTCTACAAGAAAATCACGTGATGATGCTGACGTCTTAATAGTTGAAACAGCAATTGAAAAATCAATGAAAAATACTACAATTATCGTTGGCGAAGGCATATATCTATTGGTACTTCACATATCACGCACACAAATACTTGATCAACCTACATCCATTTTTTTCAAGAGACCAGGGAAAAACAATGTTGAAACAAAAATATACTCGACTCAGAGCCTCAACAAGTATCCACACTGCAAGAGAAATATTATGTTTCTACATGCTATGACCGGATGTGACACAACTTCAACACTTTTTGGGAAAGGAAAAATTAAAGTCATGAAGATGTTTGAAAAAAGACCCGATTTACACATTTCTGCAGAAATATTCCAACAAAAAAATTTGCTACTAGCAATGTACGGTGTTCTAAAATCAGAAAATTCAATTGACAACTACAGATACTGCAGCTTTGCTAAACTTACAAGAAAAAGCACAGCTGTGAAATTTCAATTATTACCACCCACTTCTTCAGCAGCTCAACAATATATTTATCGAGTCTATTATCAAATACAAACCTGGCTAGGAAAAGGAATTGATCCAGAATTTGGATGTTCGTCATATTCTTCTGGACGTAATTTCGTACGTCCATATATTGCCTGCCTCCTGTGATTCAGTGCCTCACATTCGCATTCCATTTGGGTTCCAGGACATCAATTGCGGAAGAAGATCTTCACCGGCAGCAGGGGGTTGCATATCTTAACGAGGATCCAGAGGTGATTTTGAATTGGGGTGAAAACAATTAGGTTCAATTCAATGCTACAAAAATCCAGGCATCGGTTTTTCCCAAAGAGGTAAAGTCACCGAACCGGATATAATGATGTCAGGACAGACAATTCCGCTCAGTGCTCCGATAAGTTTTTGGCTGCGATTCAGATCCAACGTGAATCGCTACTTTCGTATAGGCAGTACTTTTACTCATTACATTTGGTATATATTAACATTCAATTGGTCAACTCCCGTAGGGAGTTGAAGAACTGGACATATTTTTTAAGCTGTTCCCTTCGGGATCAAAATTGATTAGTGTTTCTGATTTTTTCATTTCGAACGTATTCAAAAACCACTTTATTGTGAGATTTTTCACTAAACATTTTTACAAAAACCGTAACACGTGTTTCGCCATACAATTGCTTCTTTGGGCGTGTTTTTATGATACACGCCTGGTGAAAGTAATAGCGGTATCAATCGAATTTTTATTTTAACAAAACGAATTATTCATTTGATTTTCGACCTGAAGTGGAATAAATCCTGCATAGCAAGTTTCATAAAAAGTGGTATATTATTTATACGATTGTCTAATAAACGTAAAGAAAAATGAAAATAGCTTCGGAACGACTTCGCAACGGTACATTCATCCCACAGGAAAAAGTGAATTATTGAGGCTCAAACACCACAAAACTAGTTAGTACGAAAAACCTCCTCCATATTCTGGATCAAAGTTTTTCAATTGTGTACCTTCTTGTGTCAAAACACAAACAAACTTCAAATAATGTAAAAAAGAATAATACTGATGTTTTATCCCAACACCAAACCCTCATTTTAACAATTCGACACGTGTTTCGACCACCAAACAATCATCTTCAAGAGAAAGATTAAACCAGTTCAATCTTCCCCTTGAAGATGATCACTTGGAGATCGAAACACGTGTCGAGGTATTGAAATAACGGTTTGGTATTGGGATATTTAAGAAAGAACTAAAATAATTTTCAGATTTCCAGTTCATAACAGTTTTTATTCAGTTTTAGTTTCCATTGAATATCTCTTGAAATATAATCCCATATTCAAGACAAACGGTAAACAAGAACATGTGACACTTTTGTCAACCGCTTTTTTTATTGCAACAAATGTTCAAATACATTGCCTCCAACTTGTAAGCACTTCACACTTCTCCGTATGACGTCTCCTACAGCTCGTCTTATCATGTCCGGTGGAATAGAGTTGAAAGCAGTACGAACTCTCTGCTAAAAATCTGCGTTTGTTGTTAGAGTGTTAGAATACACCTCGTTTTTTATATAACACCAAATAAAAAAATCCGTTGGAGTTAAATCGGGCGATCGCGGTGGCCATAAAGAGGACAGTCGGTTCCAAACCACTGGTTGTAATAAGTTTTTTCTAAATACATCTTCACTATTTGATGATTATGTGGAGGTGCTCCATCTTGTTGATACCAAGTTTTTCGATGGTCAGCGATTGTCAGTTTTTCCAAATGATCCGTATCGAGATTTTTTTAAATATCTAGCGATTTCACTTGAAAATGAAAATACCTGTTGGTCTGTTATGTATTTTCTAGATGCTATGAATGTTTATTACATAGCTACCTTGATGTTATTTCCTTGAGAGATGTATTTTAATTTTTTTTAATCAATGAAACAATACAATTTCGATATTTTTCAACTAACCATTCAAATTGTGTCATAGAAGTGAAGCATCACTATGGCGTCGTCTTCAACAGCGCAGTAAACATTGAAATTCCAATGAAGAACTCCGCAAAGTTAATTCTTCTTTCATAATCGGATAGCTTCAGGCCATGGACCAAAGTATGAAAATACGGATGCAATTCATGGTTTGCTAATATTCTCTGCATGGACATTTTATTCAATACAAAGTCTTTCAAAGACGCTTCTGGAAAAGCAGTGAAGTACCTAAGCACTGTCATCGCATTATCTTCATTGTCAACCACCGTTTAATTTTTGATAATTTTCCTTTTGAATGATCCAAAGTTCGTGAGATTGGAGATTAATTTTCTAATGCTATTGGGAGATAGTTTTGGTTTTTTTAGATACCTTGTAGCATAAGCATCACATGTTCTTGTTAACACCATATTGCATTGGCCATAAATCACCATAATCGTGATTATTATAACCAGCACGAGCCATATTGTATGAGAGCACGAATCTGACAATAAACAACTTTATTTCATTTGTCACCAAATATTGTGTTGAAAGATGAACAGTAGCAAATATCAACATTTAGGGAAAGTATGTAAATAATGGAATATCTCCAAAATTATAAGTTTTGAGTATAGGGAATTGTATCATAACTAGGGCTTATTTTAGAAATAGAATTGAACCTTGAGGAAATAAATGGGGGTCCCATCTGAAAAAGTTGAGATTTCTTATTTTTCTCAGTCACTTATTGGACCTAAGTTTTTGCGCACCCTGTAGATTATTCAGTGGACGTGAAAATGATGCGTGATCCGTTCAACCTTCAATTATCACGATTCACTAGCTGCATATGTTGATTTACATAAAAATGACGTATGTTTGAGAGGCTGCATCTGTCACTTTTTCTAAAAAAAACTCGAATAACTCGAAAACGATTCATTTTGTATACAGGGTATGATACATACATACATACATAGAATCTAAACCATGAGAAGAATTCAAAAATGAGGTGAAATACAGGGTGTGCCATTAAAAATAACAAAGATGACGAAAATATTTCAGTTAAATTCTCCATTAGTTTTTCATCCATCCTATCAATTGTCAGAATCGCTCTACTTTCAGTTTTCTATACATAGATTGCGTTAACTCGTCAAGATATACCCTGCATATATGTACGTGTGATTTGAATATAAGTATATATGTGAATATATGTTATGTGTGAAGTGTATTTCAATATTGTATATGTACTGTATTTGTTTCCATAGTTAATATGTATATTTTTATAACTTTTCAACTGACGATTCTCACATCACTTTTGTGAGCTATGGGTAATAAATAATTCGATTGATTGATTGATATTGAGTAGCAAAAACAGAATGTCAAAATTTGGAAATAGTTCTTGAAAAAATACTGTTGGAAATCACCAATGAACAATTCAATACTTTTCCATCAAAATCTTGAATCTGAACTAATTTTTAATGAGGTTATTTCTTGTTCTTCTCTGCCAATTCCATAGTCCCACTTTTCAGCAGAACTTTTCTGCTGATATGTAAAATATTTTTCTGAAATTCAATAAAACCGTACCCCTCACATGACGAGTATTCTGAATGAGAGTTACAAACTAACACTGTGCGATTCCCAGCAAGACAAAAGATTAAAATAGTCAGCAAGTTCTAAAACACTGACGATAGTTTTTTGTGTATTTCCTTCGTGAAGACTGAAATGTCAAACAATGTTGTAGGTATGTGTCCAATGAGCAATTGCCTTACCTCTTTTGTTTTTTCCTATCCGCTCAATATTGACAGCCGCAACAAAACAACCAAGTAAACACAAACCCACAATCAAATCCAACTTCATTGTGAAGTTTCGAAGATGACACCCGAATAAAAAATCAAAACTAGTACCGAATCAGCAATTACCGGAACAATAAATCATCGCGTGTCATGGAGTGTCACTTGTTTCAGTCTTGGTACTTTTTCGCGATATTTCAGCAGTCGCAGTAGTACCTCCGCACGGTAGTAGTACCTCCGATTGTGACAGACCCGGCAGAGACTGAAGACATGCATTCGATCGTCTGTCGGCCATCGGAACAGCCGAAGTAGGTCACTGGGACACTGTAGCGGGCCTTCCTATGGATTCAACCACGGTGGGTACCAACGAGAGTACACCTGTTATGCTACACTGGTAAAAATGTCGAAAGGCGGATTCTGAGGTTTGTTTTTTTGCGGATGGATATCTTCGACGGCGATGTTGTGATAAGTGATGTGGTTAAATGGGATATCGAGGAAATATGGATTATTTTATCAGAAATGTTTTTATGTCGTTGTTTGATAATCCAGTCATTTTAGATTATTTAAACCTCAATCTGCCGAAAAATTCCTACTGAGCTAAATTTTGGTATACACCTTCATTATGGCGTTTTAATGAAGATGTGAAAAATCGACATTAATAT
>NW_019291488.1:0-30779 GCF_000500325.1 Leptinotarsa decemlineata | reverse complement strand
AAAAAAACCTTTTATTACAGTTCATGGATTATGCCTACGGGGAAAACCATGTAAAAAACGCGCCTCGCATTCTACCTCAAAGGCGGTGCGTAAACGAGTGCATCATCATAATGTAGTCGCTTTCCCAGCGTTCTAGTCCGAAAACGGTTGACTTCACAGAAAAATGCAGGGGTCATTTTTTGTAGATAATCGTATGAGGAATAATTTTTATAACAATCTTTATTGACCTCCAAGCCATAGGTCGCAAGATATTCCCGAAAAACTGATTTTCGTGACCTTTTGACCCTTACAACTTTTTTAGCCGGCACGATATATATGCCAATTTTCCACATCTTCATTAAAACACCATAATGAAGGTGTATACCAAAATACAGCTCAGTAGGAATTTTTACGCAGATAAAACTGGACTGTGAAGGCTGAAGCAGTTTGAAGAAATGTCATTATACGGCGAAGGAGAAATTATCTTTGAGGTGGTAGAGATAGATTGGGGAGGTAAATTGAGAGTATATCACGGTCAGATAGTTCATTGAGGGTTGAAACGGACACCAATATGTCTTGCCACAATCATGTCGCTGGAATTGCAAAGTCTGCTTCTCAAAAGCTTGGAGCATTGTTCCAAACCAGAAAACTGTCCACAAGAATATCAGAAGAATAGTAGTCCATTAAAAATTCTACAGTCCTGGGTGTTGGGGATAAGAGGGTTGACAACACAATAATGGTGAATTTGGTAAAAATGTTTCCCTTTGACATAAAAATCGACGGGTCTGAGCGATTTTCAATTTTTCCCACGAGTTCGCAGATTAGGGGGGGTGACAAGTTTTAGCTGGGACACACTGTATATTATACAAACGACCTCCACTAGCAGATGTTCCGTATTTTTTGTTCCGATAGACGTCCCTTCATATCTGCTACTGTTTGTTGGACTGTGTTTAGCTCAGTTGAAAAATATTTCTCGAGTGTTGAAGATATTATTTTAGTAGTTTTCAAGTTTTCATGATGAGTGATACCTGGTGATGTAGTGGATGTTAGGCGTGGTCTACAAACATTAAAAAATGATAGAATCCCTAGAGGTGATGGTATGTAACAATGAACATTTGAATATTGTGACTTTTGTGAACGTTCTTAGTAATTGTCATGAAAATCATACTAACAATTTGAGTATTAAGGCTTTTTAACGACCGAGTACATCAAAATCTCCGCGTAAGAAAAGAATCAGCTCTTTTGATTTCAAAAAATTATGTTTGTTCAGTGGAGAAGACGTAAGTAAAGAAATTGAAGTAATGAAAGAGAAAAAAATACAGACTCGTTATATTTGAAGATATAGTATTGAAAGCTACAGAGGCGCGCGGTTATACATATAAAGTGTTAAGGAGTGTGTGAATTTTGGGTATGACTTTGTATCTGTCGAAGCTAAGTATCATGATAAATGTTTCTTCAATTTTTTGTTGGAGGAAATGATATATTGATTAAACGCAGAGTCAACCAGTGATGAAAATAAGTCCACTCGCCGAGGAGAAAGAAAGCGGAAGAGACAGGAGTGGTAGCAACTATAAGTGCACCCTCCTCTCCCACACCACATCCAAGAGCAAGGACACTTCCTGCGGCGAGCGCCAAGAGCTTCGCCTTGAATAAAGGCAAGGAACCGGCTGCCACTGCAGGAAAGCTCCCTCACTTGTAGACCTCCATGGAGGGAACCCCAAGAAGGTTGAAGACAGTAACATCGCTGCACCTTCCAAAACCGTCGCGTAGGCCACCATGATACACCTCAAGGTTGTCAAAGAAAGTGTGTGTTCGGCGAGTCTTTGCCTATACCTGCCGATATAAAGTAGATGTATCCTAGTGACTTGCCCACCTTCCTGGAAAGAACATGATGGATTCTTCGGGAGGATGTACGATGGGTCACATGTGGCGTGAGTGCTGTAGGTCTACACTCACCCTCCCTACTCTACAGATACAGGTACAGAAGTACAGACGACTTTTTATCAGCAACTGTCAATGATATAGAAACTGAAGATATCGGCAATCAATGGAAAAAACAAATTAAATATTGAAATTCAGTTTTTCACTATTCAAATGAAACATTATTCTCTCTTGAATAAAAAACCTCTTCTGTATCTGTAGAGTGGGGAGGGTGAGTGTAAGCCCACGCACTTAGGCCACATGTGACCCATTGTACATTATCCCGAAGAGTTGTCCTCCTAGGTCATGGTCCATCCTGTCCTTTCCAAGAAGGTGGACAGGTCGCTGGGAGACATCTCCTTTATATCGGCAGGTGTAGGCCAAGACTCGCCGAACACACACTCTCTTATTGACGATAACTCCGGGCACTCGCACAGGACATGTCTGACAGTCTCATCTAACCCCGTGTGGTCGCCCCGAAAACCTCTTATTGGATATCATCGATTATTCATACGGGGGAAACAATGTGATAAAAGGGTGCCTTGCATTCTACCTCGAAGGTGGTGAGGAAACGAGTACATCGTCATAATGGTGTTGCTGACTCAGCGCTTTACTCAAAAACGGAGTTATTTTACAAAAACATGCATATGGCATTTTCTGTAGATAATGTCATGATGAACAATTTTTTTAATGACGTCTTTTGACCTTCGAGCAATAGGTCGTGAGGTATTTGCGAAAAACTGATTTTCGTGACTTTTGACTTTTATAACTCTTTTAGCCGGCACGATATTGATGTCGACATTTCAAATCCTAATTGTAACGCCGTGATAAAGGTGTATACAAAAATTCAGCTCACTAGAAATTTTTCCGCAAATGAAACCTAGAATCACTGGATCAGTACTACTTTATACAAATGATGTAGAAAACTTTCAAAGGTAGCAAGTAGTTGATTTTGAAATCAACTCTTCACAAAGATAAGTAGATCATACATAGAAGTTACTTTCAGATATAAGCTGATTGGGTCCCCAGAAGGGAAATGTTCTCAGCTGTTCCATCATTTTCTGAACAGAGGCGACATACACTCTCTTCCGACAGTCCGAATCTCTGCATATGATGATTCAGATGACAGTAACCTGTGAAAAGGACTTTTAGACATCATAGTCCGACAGTAGTTGGACTACAGTAGTCCCTACTGTAATCTCTACTGTAGTCCAACAACTGCTTTTTATCAAGCTTCAGAGGGTTAATGAACGCCTTGGAAAAAATGTTATGACTTCCAGTATCAACCAGTAGTACTCTACATTAAATTGATTTGTACAATTGGCAATGTGCACAATTCTATAGGCAGTCCATCTAGCCTCTCTCTCCAGAAAAATGTTAAGAGAAGGTAGATCTGAAAGGATCTTCATGGCTTCACTGATGGCCAGGCAGGCCTGTCTCTTTAAGCCAGAGAGCTTCGACTGAGCCGTTTGCTGTAAAGCCTTCGACCACTAGGCAATTGCTCCATAAGTGATAATTGGTCTGACAATCATCACATGAATCCTGAAGCCCAAGTTTTACCACAAATCCATCGACATGTCTATAGGGACAGTCTGTCTTTGTGCAAAACTTTCTCCAAGTGAGCATTCCAGGTGAGATTTTCATCAACGACAATGCCAAGATATTTTACCTCAATTTCAAATGGAATGACCTCACTATTGAGGGAAAGTGGCGATAAATCGTCCTTTTTTTCCAATAGTGTGGACTATAACAATACTCGTATATTTATGTTTCGAACGTACAACGATATGAAATTAAATGAAAATAACACATTAATACGTGACTCTAATAAATGTATTTTCTCAATATACTACTTTCGTGATGAAATTGAAAAAGTTGAAGTAATACTGTTAATACTTTAATGTAAAGTGGAATACCCACGAGAATAAGCATTCAAAGAAATCGTTAGAAAGTTAATTCACATCAAGAAACCTCAAAAATGTGGTATCTCATGATAAATATCGACCAAATGTTCAGTTAAATGATTTTTCCTGGTGTAACACCGTATCGAACACATTATCGGTGTATATTTAGGCTATGAGATGATTGCCTTGCTTTCGCTAAAACTACATTTTTCGCATGCTCGTTTGAATTGAACGAACAATTCAGATTTACGCGTGCCGGAAATAACAA
The DNA here is from genome assembly GCF_000500325.1 of Leptinotarsa decemlineata. Lineage (NCBI taxonomy): Eukaryota > Metazoa > Arthropoda > Insecta > Coleoptera > Chrysomelidae > Leptinotarsa > Leptinotarsa decemlineata. The sequence continues at coordinate 26,708 of NW_019291488.1, read as the reverse complement.
TTCTCAGTGGGCTATGCAAATATCCAAGAGAGCTTTTGTGGTGTTCGAGTGGAACAGAGCGTACTAATTAATCAAACATTCTCTCTCGAATATACACTCTCTTTCACAAAAGTTCATAGAGAGGGATGTATCTTAAATATGGGGTTTGATAATACAGTCAAAAAATAAAGAATTTGTTTATAACACAGAATATTTACGTAATACAATAGTGTTTCAAGATAACCTCTGAATATTGTTGAACAGATTTGAAACCTCTAACAAAAGATATACGGCTGTTCAAAAAATAAGGTGAGTGTTCGAATTTCGTGGGCTACGTACATTCGATTAGCGATTTTTTCATTTTTTTGAGTTGGTACACTCGTTTCAAACATATGTACACAGTTTCAGCTGTTTAGCGTGTTTGGTTTGTTGGTGGTAGGCATAAAATTTTAAGGATTTTGCGTGTTTGGCGATTTTCTGTTAACGAAAATGTTTTCACTCGAAATGTTGACAGTAGCATACGATGATTGTACTCTGAGTCAGAAAAATGTTTACAAGTGCTACAAGCCCATCAAATAAGGTCGACAACAAAATAAAACGACTCACTTCGTCACACCGTCATACATGGGTATAAAAGGAAACAAAATAGCTCATCGATTAGCCAGAGATGTAACATATATTAACGAACTCTTCCCAATAACCAAAACTGCCAAATCTGACCTCAAACAAATATTCAAAGAGATGATTATCAATGCATGGCAAACTGGATGGATCCTCTCCAAGTCGAAATTGGCCGAAGTAAAAAAGACAGTACTGCCTCAAAAAATATTTTCTCTGGAAAGAAAACAAGAAACCATAGTCACTAGACTACGCCTTGGATACACCCGCATCACATACACCCACCTAATCTTAAGAACCTCAGAACCAACCTGCGAAATATGCCACTGCCCCCCAAACAGTGAATCATATTTCAATCGAATGCAAAGCTTACAATCGACATCGAAAACTACATGGATTTCCTGATATTTCCTGATATTGGTTTAGTCAATGGAATTTACATCATATTAGATTAAGTGTAACTATTTATTTACATTTTTATATTTACTGTGACATGTAATATGCCGTCCTTAATAACCTGAATAGTTGAAGGAAGAATAAATAATTAAACAAAAGAAATAAATACTTACACCTTATTTTTTCAATAGCCTTCGTATTGAGGATATGAATATTTTGAAATAGAATCTCAAAACATTTTTCTCTCCCGAACCTTCACAGTAGATTTTGGTAAGTGCCTGACGAAAAATAACCACTTCACTGGGTAATAAATACTACGATGGTCATTGGGGTATATCCTCTCAGACACTGATTCGAGATTTTTACCGAGAAAATTATATCAGGTACCTTCTGTTTGTCCAGCAGCAGCACATGAAAATGAATTGAGTGAATCACTTACCAATTGTTCACTAGTAGCTCCATCTTGCGAACAAAGCACCAAATGGTGAGAAACACCTCATAAATCTGCAAAACATTCGTCGATCCTTTTCTAACTGACGTCATGCTGTTTGCTATTTTCGAACTTATTACAATGGGATTCCATATTCGGTTGAGGTTCACAGCTCCTTTTTTTCTGGTGAAATCGTCGGTGTGTTTCCATTGCCTCCCATACCACTTGGCTATGGTATCCTTGGTTGGAGGCAATGAGTTTCGTCTCAACAGAATCCTGTCACTTCCTCAAATAAGTACGTGTTTCACCACAGCCAATTTGTCCGTTTGGCCTAGTCTGCAGTTTCTTTCATACTAGTTCAGCTGTGTTCCCATGGATCTTTTGGTGGTTCCATTTTGTACCTTCTCACAAGTGTACGTTATGCGATTTACCCCTTTTGCGTTGTTCCCATAGATCTGTTGGTGGTTCCGATGTATACCTTTCCACAAGTACATCACCGTATGTGATATACCCCTGCAGCTGAGGGTGGGTCCCTTTTGTATTTAGTCGACCTGAGGCCTTATTTTATCTTCTTGGTGGGTTGAAAACCGTTTTAATGTTCTGTTTCCACAAAAGTTTTCTAATTTTATCTGTGACCCCAAGGATATATAGTAGATACGAACGTACAATCATTTGGGACTTTTCCCCATTTTGAAGCCTGGAATTCTTCAGTTTCATGGCATTGTTGATCTTGGGTACACTGTATCCATTCGATTTTGAAGTCACTTGGAGATGTTTTAGTTCTTCCTTTAGATGCTCCGGTTTACATATTCTTCGAGTCCGTTCACTTAAAGTAGAGATAACTGCCCTTTCTCGACTAGGATGGTGGTTTGATAGTCCGTGCAGGTACTTTAACGTGTGCCTGGGTTTTTGGTATACTTTGTGGGTTAATCTAGCACCATATTGTTCGATGAGTACTTCTGGTTCTGTTCAGCCTCCATGGTGAACTCCATGCTGAAATGTTGAGCGTTCAAGTGGTCTAGGAAGAGGTTTAACGCGTCCCTTTCATGTTTCGAGATGATTGAGGTGTCATCCACGTAACGTAGCCACAAAGTCAGTTTTAATTCAAAGATGTCGATTCTTTTCTCTTCAAAACATTCCATGAAGTAGTTGGCTATCACTGGCTAAGTGGACTTCCCATCGCCACGTCATCTAGTTGCTCACAGAGGTTTCTCGTCCATTGAAAGAAACTCCTCGTGGGACATGTTCTGAAGAGTCTGACCTGGCGAAGCATCTGGCATCGCATACAGCGTCATGTGGGAAAGAAAAACTCCTAAGTCAAGGATTCGACGGACTTCGTTGGTAAAATTAGAGACTAAACCCTGGATACGACAGATATTCCGGTCAGCTTTGAAGTTTGTTCTTGTTTACCAAAGTTCAAAAATAGCAAACAGTAAGTAGAAAAGGGTCGACTAATGTTATTGACGAATTACCTAATCCAGATACCGTTTTCAACACAACAAACTACCTGAGTCAACATTAATACGCTGTACGCAGGCATAATATCCAGTCAACTGAGATTAACTCAAGATGTATACACCTCTTAAGAAGCTAGCCACTCGCACCAGCGAAACGTCAGGAAGAAATTTAGGAAATCAACGGCCTCCAAACATGAAAAATAGTGACACTGACAGTTTATAAATATATATCGGATATAATTCAATGTCCATCGTGGAATAAATAGTTGTTTTTCGGCAACATCCGACAGCGTCCATGGTGTAAGAACATAGTCAAAGTGAGTGGGTCTATTCGAACCTCCACTACAACCCACAGAAGTAAATTGTGGTTCACACCTATTCCCACTCGATCAAATAAACGCAGCCTCCTGATAATAATTATAATAATAATTGTTTTTATTGATAGGAAACAAAATACAGACGAAAAATAAATATTAACAAAAATATAAGCTCCTATCAATTGGCAGGATTTAATTTCTGACCATGCTACAGAGAAATCGCAACATGAGCAGACCTTGCTCTTCCATCCAACCGAACGAAGCCGATTAGTTCGAATGGTGTGGAGTTTCAGGTCAGATGGTGAGAGTACGGCTCTGCCGAACTCTAAAAACCTGATTTGGTCTACAGCGGGGCAAGTCCAAAATATGTGCTCTGGTTTTTCATTATTTTCCAAACAGAGGCGACACACACTGTCTTCCGACAATCCGAGTCTCTGCATATGATAATTCAAATGACAGAGACCTGTAATAAGGCCTTTCAGACATCGTAGTTCATCCCTACTGTAGTCCAACAACTGTTTCGTATCAAGCTTCGCAGGGTAAATAAACGCTTTGGAGTGAGCCAATTCTGGAAAGATTCTGCCAGAAGTCCATAAATCTTCTTGGCTTCCAGGTATTCAATGTTTGTTTGGAAAAGCCGATAGTGATGCTAATGACAGGTTCTGACCTGATGAAGCTGCTTTTGCAAGGGAGTCAGCAGCCTCATTGCCTTTCAGGCCAGTATGGTCAAGAACCCTGACCAGAGACAGTCTGTTTAGTTTTCCTATCGAGGAGACATTGCTCGGTAGGATCCAAGAACTTCGAACGCTGCTTGACTCTCAGAGATTATTTTTATCGACTTGTGTATGAGGTTGGATTCTTCCAATATCTCCGCACACAATTCAATAGCGTAAATTTCCACTTGAAATACAGTCGCATAGGTTCCTAGGCAGGTTGATATCTCTATCTTGGATCTGCATCAGACCTGCATCAGAACCGAAAGGTGTTTTTGATTTGCCATCCAACAACTATCTACTATTAATATTACCTTCTCCCGGATGATCCAGTCCTTTCTACTCGGGAACAGTACTTTATAAGGCAGTTTGTAGTTGACAGTTGGAGGCATAAAGTCAGAGGTCATTTCCAGAATGCTCTCACTTCCAGTGGCCACTGATTTGAAGATCTGAAACAACTTGATAGCCCATCCAACTGCCAGTGCTATGATAACCTTCTTGACAACCTACCAATGAAAGTACTGAGAGGGATAATAAATAATGTAAGAAAATGTATTCAATTAGAATGAACTATGAAATCATACTGTGAGAATGCTCACTCAAATTTCAGGAAACATTTCGATGTGGGATCAGCACATGACATTTAACAAAACTGCGACAAGTGTTTTGCTATACAATAGCATCTTCAGTTGTCACAATACTAGTAGTGATGCCAAACTTCAAGGACATATTCACCTCGATATGATTTTTCATTCATGCAGTTTCTGTATGATCTCTAACAATGCAAATGGTTGGTTAACCTAAAATCTCGAGGAAACAATGTCGAACGCAAATAAAGGTCGCTCTTCACAGAACGAATCAACGTGAAATGCATGCAAATTGTAGTTCACTGTTGGAGTGATGAAATTAATTCCGCTTTCGATGCTGGTGCAAGACATCGGTGATTGAGTTTGGGAAAAGTTTATTCAGGGAGATGAGAAAATTATGCACGAGTGGGTCCACAAAGGTGTTGATGCAATGGTTTGTTTGTATAGGAAAAGGTCTTGAAATATACAAGGCGTCACGTGCAGAATAATAACTTTTTCAATTTCAATTTTTGGTAAGCCATGAACTATAAGGTGTAGAGTCCGGTCAATTTGAATGGAAAATTCATATTTATAGGCACTATCAGTGAATGCAAATTGAAAATATCACATCTTTTTTCAAGAGTTCAGAAAAAAAGGAGTAGAAATTGTCGTTATTATTAATTATTGAAAAAAAAACTGAAAATGTTAGTGAACTTTTACTCCCAGAAATTTGGATTGGTTTTTATTCTCAATAATTTGTCTATTCAAGTAAAAATTGTTAATACTACAGCTGAAGGTGAGTAGGTTTATTTTTTTAATATTAAAGCAGAAGTAGTTTGCGTCACACTATTTTTTTCTTAACTTCTAAATCACTAGAGATAGTTTCTTTCATATTAGAAGTATGTTTTCCATGCCAAAGGAGCGTGGTGTTATCCACAAATATCGTGAAAGTTCCTCGAATTGAGAGAATAACAAAGTCATTTACATAAATAAGGAGTACTGATCCAGTACGGATCCTTGTAAAACGCCTCATAATATGTCCTCAGTGTGTGATAGTTTTTCGTTCGATCTTACTAACTCTTTTCTATCTATCAGTAGGACCTCAACCAGTAATTACCCACTCCTCTAAGGCCATAGGAGTTCAACTCTTGCAAAAGGAGTCCATGATTTACACAATCAAAAGCTTTGCAGGAATCGCAGAATATTGCAGCTAAGACCTCACCATCGTTGAGATGTGTGTAGACATGTTCAAGAAAGAAAAAGATTGCATCGTTTGTGCCTTTTGTCTTCTGAAAGCCAAATTGACAGTTGGTTAATATATTGTATTTAAATGCGTAAGAGTTTAATCATCGGGTGAAATGAAACTTTTCTGCTATTATCGTCAAATTCCCATCAGCAACTGAGTAACAATATCATTATTCACGAACCGTTTTCTGTATGCCATATGTGTGTGAAATGAAGATCATGATCAAATTGTTGAAATATGTAGGACGTAAGTCATTGAAATGTGAACATATGGTCAAATTAGTTAATGACTTTTACTTGGCATAAACCTCAATACACGTTGGTAATTGAACGTTGAATTGCAAACATGAGAAAATTGCCTTGGAGGGCAAAATAAATTTGCCTTAGTTAATCGATGTACTCGTATTTATTTAGGAGACTAGATGACCCGACCAACTTCGTACCGCCTCTGAATCAATAAATGTCGTGTCAGTTATAAGCTCTCTAATGTTGATTTTTCATATTGTATTGTATTTTTCTGAAAAAAAACCTTTTGTTCACTACATCGACTTTTGCAGCCACTGCACTAACAAATTGAGATATGTATTAGGTACAATACATGTCTGTATTTAGAACAATATATGTATTATGCGGTTCATATGTAACAGATAAGTTTATTTTTGTATTGAAGGGGTTATATTTTTAGGAGTGGATAATTTTTGGGAAAAAACGTTTTTGGCTTTCTACTACTCCATCTTGATACAAAAAGAAGCATGAGGGAATCTTCCAAAGAAAGAAAGGAAGTAATCAATTTGAAAATAAGTAACTCTATACATGGATGTGTACATCATGCAAAGAAGTAACTTTCAAACACCACAAACTGAAAGAAAGTCCTCCTGAAACAGCTACTTTCATATAAACATCGAATTACACGAAAGAAAAAAAATATTCCGAAACAAATACTTTTATATGAACAATGAATTATACAGAAGATACTTTTCTCTACTCAGTTCTTTTTTCGAGTGTGAATTTTGGGTATGACTTTGTATCTGTCGAAGCTAAGTATCATGATGAATGTTTCTTCAATTTTTTGTTGAAGGAAATGATATATTGATTAAACGCAGAGTCAACCAGTGATGAAAATAATGAAGATGTCAATTTGAATATAGGAATAAGTCCACTCGCCGAGGTCAAATGGTGAAAGAAAGCGGAAGAGGCAGGAGTGGTAGCAACTATAAGTGCACCCTCCTCTCCCACACCACCTCCAACAGCAAGGACACTTCCTGCGGCAAGCGCCAAGAGCTTCGCCTTGAATAAAGGCAAGGAACCGGTTGCCACTGCAGGAAAGCTCCCTCACTTGTGCACCTCCACGGAGGGAACCCCAAGAAGGTTGAAGACAGTAACATCGCTGCACCTTCCAAAACCTTCGCGGAGGCCACCATGATACACCTCAAGGTTGCCAAAGAAAGTGTGTGTTCGGCGAGTCTTTGCCTATACCTGCCGATATAAAGTAGATGTCTTCTAGTGACTTGCCCACCTTCCTGGAAAGGACAGGATGGATTCCTCGGGAGGATATACGATGGGTCACATGTGGCGTGAGTGCTGTAGGTCTACACTCACCCTCCCTACTCTACAGATACAGGTACAGAAGTACAGACGACTTTTTATTAGTAACTGTCAATGATATAGAAACTGAAGATATCGGCAATGAATGGAAAAAATTGAATACTAAAGTTCAGTTTTTCAGTATTCAAATGAAACATTATTCTCTCTTGAATAAAAAACCTCTTCTGTATCTGTAGAGTAGGGAGGGTGAGTGTAAGCCCACGCACTTAGGCCACATGTGACCCATTGTACATCCTCCCGAAGAGTTGTCCTCCTAGGTCATCGTCCATCCTGTCCTTTCCAGGAAGGTGGACAGATCGCTGGGAGACAACTCCTTTTTATCGGCAGGTGTAGGCCAAGACTCGCCGAACACACACCTTCTTATTGACGATAACTCAAGACACTCACACAGGACATGCCAGACAGTCTCATCTTCCCGCTCATTTATCCTGCATAGAGGTGTGTCCACTAGTCCCATATTATGGAGGTGTTTCCTCAGTTGACAATGTCCAGTCAGGAATCCTACTGTTAAGCGTAGATTTTTCCTGGTCATCGCCAGATATTTCTTCGGCGCCAGCTTCCCAGGGTCGCCCAAGGTAATCCTGGCAAGATTACATTCTTTGATTTCATCCCATCTCTTTAGGGATTGAGCATGGGTGTAACATTTGACTAGTTCCGCAATTGTCGAAGTCATCAGGCCGTGGGTGCCACTGGGTCCTAAAATTCTTAGTCCAGCCGCTTCCTTGGCTGAAGAGTCGGCAATGCGATTACCGTCACTCCTGTCGTGCCCTTTAACTCACCTCAGGATAATGTAAAGACCCCGTGTGGTCGCCCCGAAAACCTCTTATTGGATATCATCGATTATTCCTACGGGGAAAACAATGTGACAAAAGGGTGCCTTGCTTCTACCTCGAAGGTGGTGAGGAAACGAGTGCATCGTCATAATGGTGTCGCTTACTCAGCGCTTTACTCAAAAACGGAGTTATTTTACAAAAACATGCTGATGGCAACAATTCAGCTCACTAGAAATGTTTCCGCAAATAAAACCTACAATCACTGGATCAGTACTACTTTATACAAATGATGTAGGAAACTTTCAAAGGTAGCAAGCAGTTGATTTTGAAATCAACTCTTCACAAAGATAAGTAGATCATACATAGAAGTTACTTTCAGATATAAACTGATTGGGTCCCCAGCAGGGAAATGTTCTCAGCTGTTCCATCATTTTCTGAACAGAGGCGACACACACTCTCTTCCGACAGTCCGAATCTCTGCATATGATGATTCAGATGACAGTAACCTGTGAAAATGACTCTTAGACATCGTAGTCCAACAGTAGTTGGACTACAGTAGTCCCTACTGTAATCTCTACTGTAGTCCAACAACTGCTTTTTATCAAGCTTCAGAGGGTTAATGAACGCCTTGGAGTGAAGCAATCCTGGAGATTCTATCAGAAGTCTATGAATTTTCTTGCCACCCAGGTGTTCAATGTTTGTTTGGCAAAGCCTGAAGCGGTTCTGGTCTGATGAAGCTGCTTGTAGCACCCTCCTTTGCAAGGGAGTCAGCAGCCTCATTGCCTTTCAGGCTAGTATCGCCAGGAATCCAGACCAGAGACAACCTGTTAACTCTTCCTATCGAGGAGAGTCATTTTTGGCAATTTGCTTCCAATTTAGACTTTTCTCGGTAGAAGCCAAGAGCTTCCAACGCCGCTTGACTGTCAAAGAATATTTGTATTGACTTGTATATCAGGTTGTATTCTTCTACTCTAGCATATGTTCCTAGGCAGCTTGATATCTCTGTTCCGGGTCTGCAACTGAAAACACCTGCACCTGAACCGGAAGGTGTCTTTGATCCATCTGTGAACCAACTATCAGCTCTTTAAATTTTCTTCTTCCGGAGAATCCAGTTTTCTCTACTAGGGAACAGTTCGTACTTGAGAGTTGGAGGCATAAAGTCAGAGGTCATTCGCAAAATGTTATGACTTCCAGTATCAACCAGTAGTACTCTACATTAAATTGATTTGTACAATTGGCAATGTGCACAATTCTATAGGCAGTCCNTTTCACTCGAAATGTTGACAGTAGCATACGATGATTGTACTCTGAGTCAGAAAAATGTTTACAAGTGCTACAAGCCCATCAAATAAGGTCGACAACAAAATAAAACGACTCACTTCGTCACACCGTCACACATGGGTATAAAAGGAAACAAAATAGCCCATCGATTAGCCAGAGATGTAACATATATTGACGAACTCTACCCAATAACCAAAACTGCCAAATCTGACCTCAAACAAATATTCAAAGAGATGATTATCAATGCATGGCAAACTGGATGGATCCTCTCCAAGTCGAAATTGGCCGAAGTAAAAAAGACAGTACTGCCTCGAAAAATATTTTCTCTGGAAAGAAAACAAGAAATCATAGTCACTAGATAACGCCTTGGAAACACCCGCATCACACATTCCCACCTGATCAAAGGAACCTAAGAACCAACCTGCGAAATATTCAACTCGTCCCTAACAGTGAATCATATTTCAATCGAATGCAAAGCCTACAATCGACATCGAAAACTACATGGATTTCCTGATATTTCCTGATATTGGTTTAGTCAATGTAATTTACATCATATTAGATTAAGTGTAACTATTTATTTACACTTTTATATTTACTGTGACATGTAATATGCCGTCCTTAATAACCTGAATAGTTGAAGGAAGAATAAATAATTAAAAAAAAAGAAGGTCGAGAAGAAGTGTACGCCCCAGCAGATCGAAAACCGATAAAAATTTTGAGAAAGTGAAGAAAATTGTTATGGAATCACTATTAGAGGAGTTGCTCAGGATGCCGGCATATCGGTTGGCTCATGCCAAGCATTTTTTTCGTAAATTTTGGGCATGAAACGTGTGGCAGCGAAGTTCGTTGTAGAATTGCTGAATTTTGATGAAAAAAAGTCGCATGAGCATCGCCAAGACCAAAAAAGCAAGCCTTGATTCAAATCCCTTTCTGTGTAGTACCACTTTATGAGTTTAAGTTTTGACTCAATCAGTTCAGAATCAATGTTTTTCCCCTAGTTTCAATTTTGACTGTTTTTTTGTCTTTTGGTAGAATTTTCGGTAACGCTATTTTTATATTTCGGTGTGTACTTATTTTTGGTGAATCAAATACAGTAACATCTATGTCAGTATTTGTGAAAACTAGATCTATCATAATGACCCTCCTATAGCAGTTAAATGTGTTATCTCATCAATTGAGTTCGAAAAACCCACGTCATCCATAAAGTTCTTTAGTCTTAAAGTATTTGTATTTAAAAAAAATCAAATTAAAATCACCACAAATTATCATTCTAGAACTTCTTTCAGTTACATTTTCTTCACACCAATCTTCAAACAATTGCAAAACGACAATATAAGTTTTTCTTTGGAATAACATCGATACTCCCGTTAACCAAAACACTTTATCAATACACTCTTTGAACACTTCAACTATCGTTAAATCTTTTTCAGTCAATATTAAAGTTCCTCCTATATGTCTACTACTACTGTCGGTAATAGTCAATATATAGTTATCTGTACTAATTTCTGAATTAAATATATGGTCAGTAACATGCGTTTTCGACAAACATACTATTGAGGGTTTTTTTTATATCCACAAAAGTCCTTTTTTCATCAATATCTGCAGGTACCTACACTTTGAGCATTGAAACCAGTTCGGCAGTGGTTTCCCGTGAGCTCAAATAGTCACCATGTTTTAATGATACTGGTGTCAAGGAGACTGGAGAAGCACGGGTTCTGCTCCACCAATTTAACGGAGGAAATAGAGGATTGCACGTCTTTTTGTTGACCCGACATGAACGTGTCGAACGATATTGCGCCTTTTTTTCCCTCATGCGACCCGGCAGCTGTGTCCTTCTCTCCCACGCGACTCCGATATCAGAATCAAAACCATTTATCCATCACAAAAAAATACACATTGTGTGGTGAAAACTACAGAATATGAAACTTATCGGACTAGTCAACGACGCGACGGGCGTGTAAAGACACGACCGTCAAAAAAACGCAACCCATGTTTCCCTATACAATAAAATGTTTTTTGAATCATTTCTCTTCATATTATGAGAGATAATTCGTACAGAAATCCTCAGATGAGAATTTTGAAAAGAATAAATACATGAACTCGATATTCGTCAAGAATAGCGTTCATTTGACATCGAATATCGAATGAAAACCATCAGTCTACCGCATCCACTTCCATTGTTCCATCCGATGACAATCGATGACAACCGAACCCGCAATAATTCATCTGCAATGTGAAATAAATTAATAAATGGGATTGGAACTTGATAAAATTTGTTCTGAACATCAGCAACATCATTCTCGGAATGAGTAAGGAATCAGTAATTCTGAATGTCCTGCGGAGCTCGAAAGCGCACGGATGGGATTTCTCACGAGAATTTTTTAAGGAACAAAGATGAAGAAATTGGGATATTCTATTTAACCGTGCTGTCTAGATAGTGCATCTTTGTAATAATTAATTGAGGAGTTTTTGACATTTGAGCGAAAATAGTGAGACATGCAAGTAGATCATTTAATAGATAAACAATACATTATACAATGATACATTGAAGACTTGTACATTTTTTTCCATCAGTGTTATATAGGCTCGTTAGCTCAGTTGGTTAGAGCACCACACTTTCAATTGAGACGTGGAGGTCGTGGGTTCGAATCCCACATGAGCCCGGTTTTTTTGTATATGTTCCTTATTGAATATGTTTTATTTCTGACCGTGATATTATAAGCTTATATCGTCATAGTTACGCTATCAATAAAGAGGGTCATAACTCCCTTGGGACATTATAGATTTTATAATTCCCTCTACCTTTCACAAGTAAAAATAAATAGAAATGAAAACTGAACCAGATTTTATTTATTCACGTCATTACAAATAATAAATGTACAATTTTGAAATGTTCCCTGAAAATTACTTCCGCCACTGGAAACAAGCTGTCCCTCGGGCCAGAGGCCCTCGGGACGCAAACTTTGCCATCGGTAATTAAGGCCCTCCTAATTCCCTTGATACATAAATAACTATTGTTACTCAGAGGTTTACTGTAGTTTTTGTTCGTGATGATATTAGAAAATTTATCAAATCTATAATTTCCTTCACTGTTTTCAGGAAATTCCTAGAGAACAAAAAAAAATCGAAACGTCATAATCACTTCAACATTGAGTTACATTCTGTCCTGTTTTTTTTCATGAACTTTTTCCAGGAGTATCTAGCTAACCAACACATCGACAGCTATGTTTTCATTTGAACGACCTGGATATCAAAACCATGTAATGGTGTGCATAAGCCTTGGCAGCAGGAGGCAGATTACCTAGGTAGTCGTTTGTAATAAAGTCTATGTTTCTGGGTGAACGTCAACCCGCGGGGGGCGTTTCCCACCACCTCCTCTCGGCGGGGACGCGAGGGCGCGCCTGTCTGAAGTAGAAGTCACTTTGCTACTCTACCCTTGAGGTAGAGGTACTTAACAAATGTAGACATGTGAATATTTATATCATTTCAATAAAAAAATGTTTGCTTTTGGTCAATATTGAGCAAAAATTATTTGAAATGAGATGCAACTCATATTTTCAATCTTCTAACTCAATGAGCCATCTGAAATGATAGTGCTGTAGCAGCAACTGTTCCATTGAAACTCTTGTAAGGTATATTTTCAGACTAACTATCGCTGCTGCTTTCCATGGTTGATTGCGAACAAAAATCATGCAAACTTTCAAAACTCCAAATGACAACTAATTTCAGGTCAGATAAGATGTCAGTCATTATTTCGCTGCTATTGGTAGTGATACATCATTTCGAATGAAAGATTGTGTTCTGTTACAAATGCAGTCAACTTCAGTTGACTGCCTCATTCAGTGCCACTTTTGGTTAATTAACAAGAATTTCATTTATTTCCACATTAGTCCTAGAAGTTTTCATTTTGCTGAGGTGTGACATGCTTTTGTCGTGCCATTCAATGTGACACTTGCCAACAACGATTCTGACATGACAAAATTTACAGAAGATACTATCGTACTTTTCTTTTATAAATTTTTATTAAAAGCTGTTTTCTTAGGTGGTCTCCGCACTTTGATTATTATTTTCATCCTCATTGGAAATTTTATCAGTTTTATTCATAGTAAGGATATTTGTAGATTGAGACTCATGGGAAGTGTCAGCTTTCAAAATGTTGGTAAGATAATGTAACGAATCTGGAGCCGGCCCTGACCGATACCTTAGCCAGCAAACACATGACTCACCGGGAAAATACAAGGCGGGAACAGAGACCACTAGAGAAATCTAGAACGATCATTACCGATATAAAAGGTCGGCTTCCCATTCAGAGAGGGAGTTTGTATTCAGAAAGCGAATCGAGCGGTTGACAAAGAATTCGAACAGTGAAGATAAATTTGGCGTTAGTTGCTAAGTGTTCTATATAAATTAGTTGTGATAGTGAAATATTGTTAAAAATGAATTTGTTTAACAGTTAATTCTTTAATTCGTTACAATAATGTATTTGATCATCAAGAAAAGTAATCTGAATGCTAAATTTTACAAAATATCTGCCTACCTATTTCTCAATCTCTATTTGAAAATAAAAACCAAATAACAATGAAAACAAAAACATCAAAAATCAAGTCATTTATCATTACTCTTATTAGTTCTAGTCTAGCGTCAAAATCAATTCTTATTATATTGTTATAATTTGTCGTTTTTGGTGTTCTTGTCCTTCTATATGAAATAAATATACTTAAAAAACTAAAAAACACGCTTTTAAACAATATCGAAATGAAAAAACAATATCGAAATTGAAAAAAAAAATTTCAACTTTTCAATTCGATGTTCTTTAAAAGCGTGTTTTTTAGTTTTTNAGTTCGATGTTCTTTAAAAGCGTGTTTTGTAAACTATATTTATTTTTTATATTATATTACAAATTAACTCATTATTATAAAAATCAGTTGATTTTTGTCAACAAAATAAATTTCAAAATTTCTGAAAAGTGTCCAACAGAAATTCACTCTGGTAAATGAAACATATTCATTGTTGAAATACAAACCATGACCCATGAATCTTCTAATAATCATGAGAACACTTTTGTGAATCACTGCAGAACAATTCATAATAATATATGAGAAAGTTCTTTTTTCTTTGCCATGAATCTCGAATATATTTGGAATCAATCAAAACTCCTTCGATACATAAAAAGGATATAATATTTTCATCTACATACTACAACAAGAACAGACACCCTCTATTTACAAATATGAAATATAAATAACAAGATAACATATTCGGGTTCACCAAATGAAGTCGACAGAGAAAGTTGAATTTTTCGAGTCTTCAACTCTACCTGTCGAAGAGTTTAAGAAAAATAAATAATCCTTAATTACGTTCCTATAAGCAAATAAATAATTGTCTACTGGATTATCACTATTATACACAAAAATGTTCATTATCACTTTTCGTCACACACCTTATCATAAAGTCATCGATGAATGTATTTTTGTGACCTCAATTAATACGATTGGGGTTCAAAACAATATTCTCATCGTTACATATCTCATTACCATCTATTTCTCTTGAAGTTCTTCTCATTACATGATCTTCATTTCTCAGAAAACATTCAAAGTTCAGTCTCAATAAAGACTCCCAATTCAGAAATTAAAAGAAAAGGTTTCATTTACTCATAAAAAATACGTTATTTGTAATTCCTTTCAGCAGTTTGGAATTTTTTCATTGTGGTGGAAGAAATGAGTACCAAATGCTTTTTTCTCATTTCCTGTGAAGTGTCTGATCTAACATTACAGAGTGTTACACCTACATAGAGCAGTTCAAAATTATGAATTATGGAAAATATTCCAATAAGAACATTCGTAAACAGTGAAAATATTCCTTGTTGAATATTCCTTGAATATTCACTCCACCTCCAAGTCGTATCGTTGTTGAACAGAAGTTTTTAAAATGATATCCTCTCCTGAATGTTTCATAATCATGCTCACGGGTTTCTTAAATTCAAAGCCAAATCCTGCAGCCCAAACCTTGTCTGTTGGCTAAACATATATGTATAATGATATTGAAAAAAACTGTAATTTCTGTATACAATGTTTCAAACTGTGAATGAAAGTAACCAAACATTCGGGTGACTTCAGTAAACGTTTGATTTTTGATATCTAATTACTATTTGAAGTGTTCATCATACTTGCTTGAAACCCATAACGTATTCAAGTAACACTTCATTGTGACATGTATGGACACCTCGTCATCGTCCCCACCACCTGCAAATGCCCCCACCATCACCCCCACCACCCTCTGGAAGTATAAATACGAGTAAATACGTAGCTCACCGATCGTTCGTTACTGAGACTTCGAAATATAAATTTCGTCGTGCGTTAGTAGCAGATGAAACGTTTGATAATTCAGGTTTCATTCCATTCGTGACTTCGGCCGTGAAAACCTGTGTTTTTTTATAGTCCGGTAAAAATTTTACAATGAACTGTTACTTGAATAAGATGAAATTCAAGTTAGTAGGATGAAAAGGCCTGAAAAACTTGTTTCAGATCATAAAATAAGTATCCCCAACAAAAATTTCGTGTGTTAGAATTATATCGATGAAGTATTTATTTTATTGAATCAATGATGACCATTTCAACATTTCCAGAAGTTGATTTGGCATAGTTTTGAACCGTTCTCTTTTTTCAACAGAAACTCTTCTGAATAGTTTCGTGATGACAGTTAAAATAAGTTCTCCGGTACCTAATTCTCGACAAACTCAGTAAGTTACAGGTAAATATATAATATCTTTGTCATCTTTAGAATTTGACGATCAGAAATATACAAGTTTCTAAGAAAATCACGTAGCACATCCACTGAAAAATGTATTCATTAACTCAATCTCTATATCACTCAGAAGGTCAACGTGTTGTTATTATTCCATCGTTGACTATTTGAATTGGTCCTAAGAGGGAAGCTTCCCTATGAGAAATAGATGATAGAAAATGCCTTCGTTCCATACATATTCCTTGTTCGGTGGTTTTGTTGTATTTTAGAGCAATTTTTCAACTTCTAAACTCTTTTTGAAAATAGAAATTAAGAGATTTTTTAAAACCCATTCACCTATCCTATGTATCACTCTTCTTATTTATTCTGATTCAATTTGCCGATTGGAAATTATCAGGGCAAATGCAGATAGTACCATTTTTAATGTTAGTTGATAGTGAATCAAATTCAAAGTTCATTTATTCGGAACTTAATGGGAAAACATCCAAAATTTTGCGAAACCACAAATCTGTGAATAGTTTCATGTCTTTTCAAAGCAAGTACTTCATCTGTTGATACTCTCCAAGTTCAAAAAAATATTTGTGTATTTTATGTACACAATTCATTTCTATTCTAGTTTGTCTCTCGAAGAATTTTATAGAAACATATCCATTTGAAATAACTTTGGAGTTTCAGCATAACTTTTAAGTATTTATGTGAATTGATAGGTTTCCACATGACAATTCGTTATACATTCGATCTTTCAAAAAAAATGATCATGACGACTCTCAGAAAGACACCATATATGGGATCGATAGAGACCCAGTGGCACCTACGGCCTGATAACTTCGACAATTGCCAAACTAGCCAAATGTTACACCCATGCTGAATCCCTGAAGAGATGGGATGAAGTCAAAGGATGCAATTTTGCCAGGTTCACCCTAGGCGACCATGGGAAGCTGGCGCCGAAGAAATATTTGGCGATGACCAGGAAAAATCTACGCTCAACAGTAGGATTCCTGACTGGCCATTGTCAACTAAGGAAACACCTCCATAATATGGGTCTAGTGGACACACCTCTATGCAGGATGTGTAAACGGGAAGATGAGACTGTCAGACATGTCCTATGCGAGTGTCCTGAGTTATCGTCAATAAGAGAGTGTGTGTTCGGACAGGATGGACGATGACCTAGGAGGACAACTCCTCGGGAAGATGTACAATGGGTCACATGTGGCATAAGTGCTGTGGACCTACACTCACCTCCCTACTCTACAAATACAGAGATGGGATAGACAGAAAACCCTCGAAGTCGGTAACTTTCAAAGTCAAGCTTTGATATGCACTGACAAATGAAAAAACTATATATGTTTCGCTCAGCAGCTTTTTACTTAAGCAGACCAGTGTATTTTATCAGATCTTGAAGTTTTGTATTCATGATACAAAAAGAAAATGCAATGTCCGATCTCTTCTGTTCTTAACAATGAGAACTGAGCATTGCAGTTATTTTTGCGAAAGCGTCATCTGCTTCTATTTTCTGCTTGAAGAATATAACTAATGAATGCAAAGTTGACATGAAATTATTCAGCAGAGGAAAAATTTAAGAAACAATGCATCAAAAACTACTTTCATAGAACAGTTGGTACGTCAGGCATTATCAATCAGCAAATGTATGGGAGAGAGGCACTTTGGTCATCCACACTATGTCTACTGTCAGGAGATCACATTACAAAAAAGCCGCTCTCGTTGTCTAAAACTTCAGAATAAGATTGATCCACTGTCTGAACTCGCTGATGCGAGTGTAAACCCCAGGCTGATTCGGTTCAGCGCATCCTATTCCCCAGGATATTACTCCTGCTAAGAGGAATCGCTTGTCTTCGCGTTGAATCACCATCGGGCCTCCGGAATCTCCCTCACATGAGTCAAATCCTCCCCTCCTCCAACCTGCGCAGATGAAAATGTGGGGGATATGTTCGATGTAGCCTGCTGCGCGATACATGGACTCGCAGACTGTGTTGTTGATGACTGGAACAGATACTTCTTGCAGAATGCTAGGCAGCGGACCATCTGAAAAAATAATTGGTTTTTGTAATAATCCTGAACTGAATGTGATTTGGTACTGTTCAAATATAGCGCCTTCCAACGAAAACTTGACCCCAACTGTAAGTCAGAAACGAACGTGTGATCGAAGATTTAAAAGAACACGACAATTTTTATTTCTAGGGGGACTAATTCTGATATGGAGATCATACTCGAAGAAACTTCACAACTTCACCCCCTGCGGTCAACAACTACTCTCCTACTTTTTTCAACGGTATGGGGGGACGAGTGATACATCATTTGAAAGGTCTTTTGTCTCTCTATCACTATTGTAATTTTTTTCTCAATTGGTTTATTCTTCATTAGGGGATTGAATACTGAACGTTTTTTTTGAAGGTGATTGACAATGTTTCATGATGAATTTCACTTGTTCGGACTTCCATTGTCTACTATATAAAATGATTTGAAATCCCTGAAACAACTAAAGAAGAAGAATTAAAAATGAATAGCTGACAATAACAATTATATTAAGCAAAATAAACCTTTAATAAGATAATAGTAAAATAAAATACAAGTAAAAAAAGAACAATTGAATAAAAAATAAATAAATAAAGAAATGAAAAAAGAAAATAAAAACAAAAAGTGGAGAGATTCCAAGTCACATTAGTTCACGACGTTTCGATTGTTCGATCATCCCCAAAGGATTTCTGCTGAAATCGCCAATCCCAGGAGAGAGAGCTGAACGCATATTGGAACGCGCCAGCCGAGCACTGATAAGGTATCAAATCGATTATCACCGTTGGAAGAAGTCAACTTTGTTACAGGATGCCACGGAACGATTTGAAGGAATGAGAAGAGAGACATTGAAAGATGATCATGGACCAATNGAAACACACACAGCGAGGGGAAACCAGCAAATCAGGAATAGCAGACCATGTTTGGACCCATCAACACAACATCGAGTGGTCCCAAGCTGAGATCTTGCACAGAGAGGAACATTGTTTTGTGAGAAAATTCAAAGAAGCCGCATACATGTTGTCCAAAAACATATTCAGCCAAGCCAGCGTAGAAATACGCAACATATGGAAACCTATCATCAAGCGAAAAATGGCCAACTCCCGCCAAAACGGACATCTCCCACGGAACCAGTGAAGCGGAAAATGGCAAGCGGGGATAAGTGAAAGTACTCAAACGACCTATAAATAGTCATCTTTCGAAGGAATCAGTCCAGTCATCACTCGAAGAAGATTGTAGATACTAACAATCGAAACGTCGTGAACTAACGTGACTTGGAATCTCTCTACTTTTTATTTTTATTTTCTTTTTTCATTTCTTCATTTTTTTTATCCAATTGTTCTATTTTTACTTGTATTTTATTTCACTATTGTCTCATTTCAGGTTTATTTTGATTAATATAATTGTTATTTTCAGCTATTCATTTTTATTTCTTCTTTTTTAGTTGTTTCAGGTATTTTATAGTACTATTTTATAGTAGACAATGAAAGTCCGAACTAGTGGAATTCAACTGAACGTTTCATTTAAGAAAAAACAGAAAATTCGGTATATCTCATTTTATTGAGCAGATTAACAAAAGTAATAGCAATGGCAACACAATTAATAAACACAATAAAGTGTTCAAAATGAGCTCCAGTCTACTTTCGAAAGCGTTCCTTACATTATTGAAGATGTTCGGAGTCAGAAATCGGCATTACCGAACAAATATCTGTAGCATGTCTTCTAGATTTGTAGAATTCATTCAATTAATAGTACACATTTTGAAATGGACGAACTGTTAGTTTTTTCTGCACTGGTAGTTTTTGTTGAATCTAGTTGTCGCAGAACAAAAAGTATATAGTTGGTCACTGTCACTTTTTCACGAATTATCATTCAGTCATCCTTGTTCACTGTGTTCCAACATGGTTTATTCTACTGAAGAAAGAATAGAAATTGTTGCAACTTATTATCGAAATAATTAATGTGCTAATAAAGCTGCTGCAAGAATTTATAATACGAATGGATAAGTTTCGACCTTCAGGTTCTGTTCACAATTGAAAACATGAATTATCCCATCCTGTCAGAAATGACAGAGTTGAAGTGGCAGTTTTAACTCATGTGCAAATGGATAACTGACAATCTGTTAGACAAATGACAAATGAAAGCCTACAAATTCCTTTCTTTCAAAATAAGGCTAATTCAGGAATCAAACGAAGATGATCCTGATCGCAGATTTCAGTTTTGTGATGTGTTCAGCGAGAAATTGACCAATAACCCGAACATATTAAAAAACTAATCAATACAGTTTACGATAAATTGAAAAATCATGTTTGTTGTTAACTTTTGTTATTGAAACATACCAGGATATCATCCACATATCTATAACAATACACGAAACTTTTTACCAGTGGGTTACTGTGTATTCTTCTCTCCAAATCGTCCATGAGAATCTCTGCCAGAATAGGACTAAGTGGGTTTCCCATTATGAGACCTTTGCAAGATGAGTAAAACGGAGAGTATGGAAATGAACAAATTCAAAAACTCCCAACATCTTATGAACGATGAATAATTCGTCATCATTGAATCTGTTGATTCGCAGGTAGACTTACAGGTAGACTTTCCAAAAATGTATTGATACCTGATCTTTCCAGGTAGATTTATTACTTAGGTAGACGAATAGGTACTAGGTTATAGTATAAAATGGTGTAATTTAGAAGTAACTCTCAGTTTATGCTTGAAGAAGCTATTGTAAAGCGAAACACGTGTCGCGGTTTTTGTAAAACCCTTATAATGAAAATCATATAATAAACTGAATTGATTAGTTTTTTAATATGGATTTTCATCAAGTATCGGCCAGTTCTATTCAGTTACCGAACATATTATACAATATATGTTTTTCAGACGAAGTTCTTTCATGTTGAATAGTGAAGTGAATAGACATAATTGTCGTTACTGGAGTGATGTGAGTCCTCATTTGATGATGGGAATACCTTCACAAACACCACAAAAATTAAATATCTGGACCGGCATTCTTGGTAATCATATTGTTGGACCATTCTTCATTGAAGGTAGAAAATGAAATAATATTCTAGCACGATGGTGCACCCCCTACATTTTGATGTTCTGGTGAGACAGTTTTTGGACGAACGTTTTCCAATGTGTTGGATCGGCAGAAGGGGTCCAGCGGAGTACCCAACTAGATCACTTGATCTCACACCGATGGACTTCTTTCTGTGGGGAGACCTGAAGTCGAAAGTGTACAAAAATTGAATATCTGGGCCGGCATTCTTGGTAATCATATTGTTGGACCATTCTTCATTGAAGGTAGAAAATGAAATAATATTCTAGCACGATGGTGCCCCCCACATTTTGATGTTCTGGTGAGACAGTTTTTGGACGAACGTTTTCCAATGCGTTGGATCGGCAGAAGGGGTCCAGTGGAGTAGCCAGCTAGATCACCTGATCTCACACCGATGGACTTCTTTCTGTGGGGACACCTGAAGTCGAAAGTGTACTCTACTAAGCCTACAAATCTAGAAAACCTGTGACAGAGAATTGTTCGTGAATGCCGATTTTTGACTCCGGACATCTTGAATAATGTACGAAACGCTTTCGAAAGTAGACTGTATGGAACTAGATGGAGGTCATTTGGAATACTTTATCCGTTGATTGTGTTGCTATTGATATTACTTTTGTTGATTTCCTCAATGAAATGAGCGACAGCGTTCAACATTTAATTTTCGAAAACGAATGCACCAAAAAAAATACAGAGGTAGTTGAGGGACAAAAGTCCTTCCAAATGATGTTTAACTCGACCCTCCATGCCACTGGAAAAAAATAGGGGCGGTGGTTCATGACCGCAGGGGGGTAAAGTTTTGGGTATGATTTTCATATCAGAATTAGTCCCCTTAGAAATAAAAATTGACGTATGGTTGCATGCCAAGTCTGAATGACCTTTTATGTTCAGCATTATGATTTCCTACCACGGTTACATCCATCAATTTATCCAATTGTAATAAATAATGCTTTCTGCCATATTCCAATAACATTTCGCTCAGTCACACATTGGTTTGAAAACTGAACTTATGAATCTGACTAACTGTTTCATAGCTATATAATCCTATTGGTTGGGCCAAAGCATTCGTCGAGAGAATAAAACATTCCAGAGCAAAGTGTCTCATCTTTTATAAATGTACTGCGGAAATGAAAGAAGTCTAGCTCTAGATAACATTTACTACGGACTCCAGTGAGAACGATTTTTGCGACTCGATAATTTCCCTAATTGGATATAGAAACGGATCTAAGCGGTAATTTCTGTTAGCATTCTTCGTCACCGTTAACAATCTAATTATGCATGAAATCAGTTTCCTTCAATTGTTTTAGGGGAACCTGAGTTCACAAAACTATGTGAACAGCAAAATAGTTGATTGGTACAATTTACTCATTTTGATATTTGGTCAAGAATGATAATATAATAATATCCATTTGTAGAATATATAAAGACACCATTGGTTACGACTGACGCAATAGCAGTTGACAATGAGAAGCTGTATAAATAATAATCCTACTAGCCAAATTACTTTATCGACTATGAGACATTTGGGTAGGAAAGAAGTGAGTCAAGGTATACCCTTTATTAATGATTGCACATTAATGTTATACCAAGATCACATAATGTATACAAACAAACAAATGTGAAACTAGGATTGACTCTAAACAATGAAATGAATAAAAACACTTTTGTCTAATCACCACTAGTTAATTTTATTTATACGACCGGTGTCGGCTTTGACTCCATTATCAAGTATAAAACTAAAATATGAAATTTGAAAACTCGGGTTTTTAGGTAAAATGGAAGGACAAGTAGTTAAACGAACCAGGGTTCTTTAACTACCTGTAACTTCAACTTTAAAATTCAAGACTGAAGATTATAGGGTTGTTAAACTTATGAATTCAATAGCGGAGACCTACATAAATCGATTTGCTCGTTTAGGGGTACATATTTATGGGTTTTAAATGGTTTGTTTATTTCCACGGCTTCCAACAAATTAATTTTTTTCAATTCCATATGTATTAACAAATGACATACTGGCTTTTAATTGATTTGTTAATTTCCATGGCTTCCAACAAATTAATTTTTTTTTTAATTCCATATGTGTAGGATTTTGATGTTATCTTTACTCATCTGGGCCGGCACTCGTACAAAATTCAACTGACTCAGGAACTGAAGGTAAACGACTATAGGCACCGACGTGCCTATAGGCAAATGTATGCTCCGCTACTGTAGTAATATGGCAAAGAAATAATGTGGGTGAATTGATGGATGTAGCCGTTACTACGTGGTAGGAAATCATAATGAAGAAAAGAGAATTTAAACTTTCTATGTTTTTTTTCCAAACATAGAATAATGTGTGGAATGTTGATATTATATTGGTGTCATATTGATTATTCTGAAAGCAATGGAAAGAGGGGATCTATTCTATGGGATTTCCATGGAATAATCCAAAGCCTTTGATTGCATAGATCATGATCTTCAACTAGACGAACTTTACAAATATGGAATTTGAGGGAACTCCTATGACTGTTTCAAGTTGTATCTAAAAAACAGAAAGCAAATCGTAGAACTGAACTTGAAAGATACAGCAGCACGATCAGAGGCTTTGGAGACGTCTATAGGAGTTCCAAAAATAAATGAATATCTATCTATCTATTATTATTTCAAATATTTTGTTATTATATCTTCATGTATCCATTGTTCTTTGATCAACAATTGAATAGTTCTAGCACTGAATACATTAATAGATTTTATCGTTATTGGGGGTTGCTGTGAAAAGTAACCTACCTTCGTACAATCGCCCCCATCCAGTCACGTAGGCAGTTCGTCCCACGAAGTTCTCGTCCGTTTGTGGAACGCAAACCGGCAATATGTTTGGCTGGAACGTGACGGGCTCGTAGAACCTCAGCAGGGCCAGGTCGTATTCGAAAGTCCTGGGGTCGAATTGGGGATGCGATGCGACGACCTGCACTCTCCTCTCTTGATGCAGATAAGGCTCCGATTCGGTGGAAAGGTCGTGCTCCCCTAACCGGAGAAGTAGGTCACTAGGTGGGACGCTGCAATCGATATGTTTGGTAAGCTGATCTGTTACTGATGCCAGAAACGATATTGAATCGATTTTTGATAAAGAAAGCGAGTGTGCTCTAGACCACACGACTGAATTGATACTTCTTTAGCTCCATATACAGGGTGTAACTGAATAAGTGTGAAAAATTTAAGGAGGTGATTCCCCATCGAAAAAAAGATAGGATCTTTCATATAAAGAAACTTTATTGGTGCATCCCTTGTTAAGATACAGCCCCTTAAAGGGGGTACATAAAATTTGTATAACAATTTTTTTCACAAGTACTAAAGAAGTTACAATACTGAAATTGACCTGACGTTTTGTACTACCGAAAAGATACTCAGCCAGTAATTTATTTGGTTTACCCCATGGTTGTAAGGGGTGGAAAACGCAACGCCTAAAATTTATTTCCAATGTAACTTTTTGTCTTATTATTTGTTTACCATTTAAGAATTCATTTCCGATAGCCTGTTTCATTCTCAACAAAAAATGTCTCTTGGGTTTTTTACCCAAAATAAACCAGTTCGCAGCAAAAAATTATTTTACGAACAACTACAGAGATACATCGTCATAAATGCGAACTGGATTTATTGTTATTTTTTAGTTAGTACCTGCATTAAACGATTAAAGGGTAATAACAAAACTAATTTATTAATAACAAAACACACAACTTGTATAAATCATAGTAAATGTTCAATATGTCTACCTTCAGACATTACGCATGCATCTAGACGTCGGCGCATTGAGCCACGTATTCGCTCAAATATTCCTGGAGTCTCTCTGATTACCCTGCATGCATCGATGATGCGGTTTCTTAAGTCCTCTACATCGACATGCATCAGTACGATAAACCAAATGCTGTAAATGGCCCCAAATAGAGAAATCGAAAAGATTGAGATCCGGGGATTGAGCAAGCCAGTTCTCGATCTATCCACTGATTTGCATATGTTTCAGTTAAATGCTGACGTGCTACTTGACTGAAATGGGCGGGAGCCCCATTATGCATGAAAAACATATCCCTTTTGATGCCAAAAAAAACTTCCTCCAGCAGTACTGGATGCACTTCTCTCAAAAATTGAACGTATGCCTCACCTCTTAAACGGGGAGGTAGAAAATGAGGCCCAATTAAATCATCCACAATAACTCCGAGCCACACGTTAAGAGAAAACTGTTCTTGATGGTTAGTTTTGACAATAGCGCGAGGGTTTTCATCAGCCCATATGTGGTAATTATGAAAATTGATAATCTTGTCCCGAGAAAAACTACATTCTTGAACAGATTTAAACAGATTTTTAAACAGAACAGAACAGATCCAATTGCAAAATTCAAGACGGTTCGGAAAGTTCGCGGTAACAGTGCTTGAACTCGTTGCAGATGGTAAGGGTATAGGAGTTGTTCCTTCAAAGTCTGAAAAACCGTCATATGATCAACATTTAGCTGAAAAGCAATCTTTCTTGTACTGGTACTGTTCTAGTACTGTTCTTCAATCAAATTAAGTACTGCTTCCTCAAGATGTGCTGTTCTTTCGTCGAATGAACCATATTCTCGTAATCGTTGATGAAGTGGAGCAAATATTCTATGTGAAGGATGCTGCCGTTGAGGATACATTTCAGCATATCTTCTAGAAGCTTCTGACCCATTCCTCTGCGACAGACCGTTAACGTAATGCATATCAGCCATTTCCTCATTTGTGTATGCCATTTTAATAACAAGTGAATTATTAAAGTAACAAATTAAGAACAAATTAAAAGAAAAGGTTTCATTTACTCATAAAAAATACGTTCTTTGTAATTCCTTTCAGCAGTTTGGAATTTTTTCATTGTGGTGGAAGAAATGAGCACCAAATGCTTATATCTCATTTCCTGTGCAGTGTCTGATCTATCATTACAGAGTGTTACACCTACGTAGCAGTTCAAAATTATGAATTATGGAGAATATTCCAATAAGAACATTCGTAAACAGTGAAAATATTCCTTGTTGACTTTTCGTTAACTATTCTTGCTATCAATTAACAACTGTTTTGAATATTCACTCCACCTCCAAGTCGTATCGTTGTTGAACAGAAGTTTTTAAAATGATATCCTCTCCTGATTGTTTCATAATCATGCTCAGATTCCTTTATTTTATTCAATTTGAAAATATTCCTTGACAGATTATATCTACCACAAATAGATTACATGAAAATAGGATATTGTCTTTTCTTCAGAGAAATTCTGTTGATATTACATCATATTGAAAACAATTTCAAATGAAGGATCAGGTTAGAATTGAATATCTGTTTTCAGTGGGAAGGCTGAAACTGTACAGATCTTTATGTAATCTAACATTTTTATATCTGACTTGTGATATAAATTAGCAGATGATTTAAAGAACTTATTATATTCCAGAAATAATACTACAGTTTTCCTACGACGCTTTGAAAATCAAAGAAAATTTGAATATGGATCAAATTTAG